>UYYA01000996.1:0-25207 GCA_900624975.1 Angiostrongylus costaricensis | reverse complement strand
GTTGATCTGGGGAGCGCAAATCGGCATAGAACCCAGTTAAGCTATGGCTGTAGTTGAAATCACAATGTTTAACGTTTTGTAGAAATAGCTGAGAGACGTGCGAAACAAAGGACCCGCATGGTGTGGTGGTGAACGCGTTACTCCCCGGAAAGGATAATAGCGCGTTCGTTCCCCACCATAGACACCTGCGGTCCAGAGTTTTGCAAATATCTCAGAAACGTTGTGGTTGTATTTCGTTTAGTAACCTGCCATGAAAATTATAGAAGGCAGAAAACAAAACGTTAAACTCTATGGTTAATCTTAACCCTTTTATTTACTGCCTTTTTCTTTTTAATGGCAGGGTATGTTGCGAAATATAACTCGTATATATAATGCTGAGATATTTGCAAAACTCCGGACCGCAGGTGTATGCGGTGGGGAAAGAACGCGCGCTGTTGTCCTTACCGGGGAGCAGCGCACTTCACCACCACACCATCCGCGTCCTTCGTTTTGCTTGTCTCTCAGCTAGTATCTCAGCATTATATATACTGTCAAATAGTTTTATTTATTGTTTTCCAGTTCAGAATCAAGTGACCAAAGCAGTGTTGTGATGTTACTCCGGCCCAAAACAGCGGAAAATATGGACGTTGATTTCTTTCGACCACTATATCTGGCGTGATTGTTAGTTTCCTCGCTACTTTGGCGTAAATGCAGTCACATTGGAAATTGGAGATTTTCTCAATGGAGCTTCTAATTGGTGAACAGCATAATTCAGTGGAGCGCCTAAAGAAAAGATTTCGTGTGAGCTCGACATTTTTCGAGTTTTTTATTTCTGGTTCCTTCTTTCAAGCTACGAATATTTGGAGCATCTGCAGATTCGCTACTTATTTTAGTAATTTATTTATTAATCTCCGAGTTGATGTTCGACTTGGCATGCGAACAGTCATCTTCTGTTACGACGGCAAAGGTCTGTCACACTCTTCACAAAGCGAGGAGTGTAAACAGCCATTTGTCGACCTTTTCGAGGTTTCTTTGGTTCAGGACATCATAAATTGCAGAACGAACAATACTATAACAGCAAGTGGTCATTACAGAAAACATTCTATGGGTTTGTTCAATAATAGATAGTCGTGGTGTGTACCATCCTTTCCTTTTTGAATTGTGAAAATTTGTAATGACACAGGTTGATTTCATCGCGTATAGTCCAAAAGTAACGGCTGCTTAAGAGTTGAAAGCAATACGTTTCTGTTACTAGACGGACTTTCACTTATCGTCGTGAATATTCAATGGTTTTCTCAGGATTGTTCAACTTACCCGAGGTTACAACTTACGTGACAGATTTACAAGTAGATGATTAATAGTGTAACCATTACTATATTGACCACATATCTGATATTTTCATGAATCAGGAATGCCACTCAGTTTTCGGAAAATCTTGAGTTTGCAGTAGAGTGAGCGTCCTCTTCTAAACGTACATAACAGAAAAAGCGCATGGGCTATGTTGAACGGAAAAGACGTTGGTGAATAACAGTTGTCTTCGTTTTCGATGCATTCGACTGGAAGGTGGAGTTCTTCCATAGTTCACTGTAATTTCAATCATTTTCCACTTTCTTTTGTTCATTTTTGTACTTTCTGGCTCTCAAGCGTTGTCACATTACGGAAGGAAAGTATTTGACAGCGGAAATTTAGAACATTTATGGTCGTTTATAAATTTAACCCTGATGTCTTTTTTCTATTCATTTATTTGCACCATAGAATAAGAAAATGTGAACTAAAGAAATCAATACTCATCATTCTTTTTTAATTTACATGACCTGCCTTCACATTTATTGTTCGGATCCCAGTACTCCTTCCATTGGATTAGTTTCCGAGCATCCATCATCCACAGAGCTCTTCGGCGAACTTTTTGCTTATGGCTTTGACTGATGCAAGAGGATTTTTGTCTCTATTGTGAATGCTGTTGAATTCTGGTCGACTCGATTCTCCCTGATTACTTGGAATACCTGTTCTAGTGCAATGCCCTTAGAAGAAGTGAGCTGATCCTAGACATTTCTGGTACCAATTTTCCTTCTCGGGAGGAATGAGAGGCTTTGTAAGTTTGGCACGTTGTCGAACCAACGTCGTGCTGGTGATGAAAGATATCATACTCACTGCGCTACCCGACCCATTTAATATTCATTAGGGGATTGTGTATAAGCGTATAATTAAATGCTTATGTTGATTTTTTTTTCGTAGCCGACCACCAAGATTTGCTGTTAGTATTGGAAATTTCTCAAAATGCTAGTTGTTCACATTGGTTACGTTTAGTCAAGTAATCAACTTCACTGTTCATTCAATTATACACTTAGTTTTTGTGGGCTTTTCCTTTTTTCTGGGGTGTCTTTTCCAGCGACCGTAGTGTTTCATATTCTGCAGAGAAGCGTGTAAATTGATCCCATAGTTAATGAATTTTCTTCGTCACATACGAAATGCGTTCAATATTTTTCGCAATATATAAAATCCAACGAAGTAATGGCGTGTACTGTATTATGAACATATAATGATAAAGCGCTCGGCGTTGATCAAAGTCTGTCTTATGTGCCATGTATTCGGCTTTATCAACTATCGTTAGTGGTGATTGAATGAATCACCTATACAGTGACTCGCGATGACCTACCGATGTATCAGGTCAGTGCTGCTGACCTTGTGACAAGCATGGGGCAACCCCGAGGGAGGATAGAGGGATTGTGAGCTTGGGACGTGGCGTCGAACCGGGGGTCACATTTGCAGGTCACCTCTAGCCACTGCGCTAGACGAAACTTTGGTTTGCATTAGAATAACCAAATTTCTCCATAGCTTGTATTATTTAAATATTCTTTTCCGTTTTAGAAGGGAACATGTGAATCAGACAATCCGGGAGAAATTACTAGCGATGGAGGCAAGGAAACAACGAATGAAAGAAATTCGGCGTTTGCTAGATAGAAACCAAGGTAATTTAGTTTACTGCTTTCCATTCCACTCTAATTGGGTCTACCCAGCCAAGCGGTTTTTAGTGCTACAAAATTTTGAAATATTGTCGTAGTTCCACTGAAAGCTGTTCAACTCTATTTGTTGTCAACAAACGAGCATTACTGTAGTAACCCGATTGGTGAAATTAGGGAGTTGCGTCGTGAAATTTATTTCCTGTTTCTATGTGGTTGTTATTTTACCTACTGCATTTATTTCACGTCCTCATCCAAGCTATAGAATCCGGGCATCCACTCTGTTGTTACTCCAACTGCCTTTTTATTACAAATTCTGCTACCGAAGAATTTTGCATAGTATATGTACACCATAGTTTTTAGTTTTTGTTGTTCTTCTCGAAATTACAACTCATGTTTCCAGCCGCTGCATCTTCTCTTCTCAATGAAACGAAAAGGAAGTTCGAAACAGGGTCGTCACAGGACGAATCCCTGAAGTCCAATGATATTTCTAGCACTTACAACTCCACGGATTCTTCTACGGGGACTCAGATCTGCTCGGAGCCAACTCCTCGCGTTTCATTCGAAGATGGGACAGAAGAAGAATTGTCACAGGAGAACAGTGATCAAACGAGAAGAGACATCGAGGAGACGTTCCGAAGCGCCGAAATTAATCTTCAGTGAGTGGAATTTACCAGTTATACTCGAAATGTGGAAGGAATAGATGCCATACAAAATCCCGCTACTTCATTTTCGAATAGGTTTAGCGCCTAAAGTTCGTTGTGATTTAGTGTCCTTAACGTATAACAATGACAATACGCATTAGTTTCAATAAGAGCATTTTCGAGAATAACTTCATCTGTCAACTTTATGCAAACATATTTCAGTCCATGGTGAACTTCAGTAATTGAAATGAGAAGCAGTAAATTTTATAGTTTCTTTTAAATACGACTCTTTTTTAACTCTAGAGAATGATGAGGCTCTGAGTTTGGGAGTGTCAGAAGTCGTTGTCTTTTCGTTTTTTTTCCGTCTACTTTTGTGTTTGGAACAACGAAGTAATTAAACTAATGGAGTTCCGTCCATCGGTACGTGGCTGTATTCTCGACCATATCAGTAGCCTTACTTGAAAAACATTAAGCCCTCTTTGTGGTACCAGTATTTCTTCAACTTTAAACCTTGAATAAAGTTAGAATTGAAGCAATGTTTTAGAGATGCTGTACACCTTTAGTATGTTAAGACAACTTTTCTTCTGTAAATCTCTCCAGTTCTTTGCACCTTGAGTACCGTAGTCATGAAAAAGAATATAAACAATAGTCGAGCTGAAGTAATAGCAAGTTATCGAAGCGCTCGTACCATTCGGAACGTGTAAAATTAACTGAGGTAAATAATTGAGTTTCCTTCCAGCAGTTGCTTTCACTATTGTTGAGTTTTGCTTTACCACAGAGACATGATTTATTTTATAGGAGACTAGGAGACTGCTGTAGATACGATCATTTATCAGGAGAAAGCCTTTGATTGCACCGGTAACGTCGCAGTTCGTTTCTATTGAGCGCCAGAGCTGCACACTGCATTCCTTTCGATTGACGAACTCGAATCGCATTACACTTTTCCTATAATGCTATCGGATCTTATATTTTATGACTTTTTGAGAGGAAATAACTTTACCAGGTTTTGACATTGGGAAACTGCATGTACTTGTGGGTGTCATGTCTGATTCGTCGAAATGCATGCACGACTTATTTATTAGAAACGATCTCAGACCACGCCTATCTCAAATTAATGTTCTCCTGGTTGCGAACAACGTTCTCTTGGTTGCATACTTTTTACGAATCGATATAAAGGAAGCATGCAAGCACACCCACACACGTATCCACGGATAAAAGCAGGGCAAGGGAGTTCATTTCCTGAATCCATCTTCATTTCGTAGCAAATACAAGGTTGGTTTTGGTGCTCGGTGTTGGGTTCGATCCAATATTCACCACTGGGAGCCTTGCTAAGTAGGCATTTCACTAATAAATTCCTCATTAGGAAAGTTCGTTGTCTAGATACTGTAGCATTAGCAGGTTTATTTTAAAAAGGTGAGTAAAATGTGTCAAAAAGATTTAAGGCATGCTTTTACAGATATTTAGTCCTCAGAAATGGTAAAACGACATCTGTTATTCTAATAAATCGAGACCTTAACCGTTTGGGCGTTCATAAAGCACTTTGTGCTGAGTTTTTTAAAATTTTCAAAATCAATACAGCAGCGAGTGGCATACTCTTGTTTATTTCAGTCTGAAAACGTAGATTTGTTGTTTCGGCTTCGTTAAGAATTCGAGGTAGCATCTCATTCACTGCATAAAAGTCCTCTCGAATCAATAGAGGGAGCTGAAATACCATGGATTGGTTAGATTTAAGTTCATTCTTTGCGTTGTGCTGCGGAAATTTCAGCAGAAGAGGAAAGAGGCAGCTGAAAGCCAGCCGATTTATTTTGTAGAAAATTAAAAGGACTAGTAGGAAACATTATTTTTGATGAGTTAGTGGTTTAAAAAGATAGAGTTGCTGAGCTGTCGTATCAAAAGCTGTGAATGTTTTCCAGAAACCTCACTATGCTTCGAGAACGCCTTGAAGAAATGCAAAATCGTGGCGAAGATCTGTCAGAAGAAGATGCAAATCTGATTTCTCAACTCGAAAGAGGAAACGAAGTGAATGAAAAGAATAAAGACGACGAACATAAGGTTTGCTTCTCCTCCTTTTTAGTTTCTTAGTGAGATTCTCACTTAATAGTCGGGGTTGTGAGGGTGTTATGCCGTGTTTACAGCACTGGTAAGTTTAGTTTATAGCGTTTTGTGAAACTTTAGGTCTCATTTCTTATCCGTCGAAGAACAGCTCACTTTGTTGTCATGTGGTTCGTTGAGCGTGAATGTTGTGTGGTTCCTCTTAACAAAATGTCGACCTCTGAAAATGACTCTACTGACTCTGACGACTCTGAAAAATGTTCTTCTTGGAAAACTAATATGCAATACTAATATTACATTTTCTTCTCTGTAATAGCTTTAAAACTAATTTTGTTCGCATCAACAATGAAAGTAAGTGTGTAAATAAGCTCAAGTTCAAATATTTTGTTAGCAGTTCTGCTCTTCCACTGTTTGTCCCGTCTTATTAAAAAGAAAGAGAAAGTAACGCCTAAAAGATACCCGCCAAACTCTCAGTATTGATGTACTATGTGATGTAGTGAGTGCCATAGTAGTGGAAACATTTAAAATGTATGAACATCTGCTTGAAGCTAGACGCTTTCGCGGAACGTGAACCATTGCTCTCTCGTTACCATCCATGTGACGAGTGGTGTTACTTGTATTTGGGACTAATTCAGTATTCGTGCAATTGTAGAAAATATGAAGAATGGAGAGTGACCTTGAGGCAGTTTTTGTGTGGTTGTCTGGAAAATATAATTTTCTACATGAATGAGCCAACATGAGGCTGATATAAACTTTTATTCGGCTAACATTTCGGCGCCTTCCCTTACCTGAGAACGGCGCAATACCGAGTCGATGGTCCACAGCTGGTAGTTCTCGCGATGTGGCTGATCGTTGTCGCATCGAGTCGAATCTAGTGGAGGGAGCGTAGCTCGAATGACACCTCAAGTTTATACCGACCTCATGTTACCTTGGTCATTTAGAAAATTGATTGTTGTTACCGGGGTTTAATGAAAGTCGGTTTTTAAGATAATCTTAACACAGTTCTGATAATATTGTTAGAATTTGAGCGATTCTTTGCATGATTTCAGTGACATTAGTCTAGATGGTGTAGACTGTTACGTTGATCGCATTCCTGAATCGGCCATTCTATGGAACTCTCCTATTTTTTTGTCTGTTTATAATTCGAAGATAGTAATTCATTGCGTCCACCATTGAATGTGTGCACTGTTATGTGTTGGTTATAGATATGGCCAGTTGTGCAGTGAAATTTCTGCGGTCGATACATTTGAGCAGAATATTTCTTCTGTTGGCTTTGAACGTTAAATTACCATAGGTCGGAAAGACACTGCAATACCAAGAGCTGCTAACAGACTCTGATCGTCTGAAGAACATCGAGCGGATGCTCCTTCATCAAACTTCTTTGCTCAGCGAATTGCTTCGATTGAACCAGGTACCACTTTTGATGAGCTAGTGCGACCATTGTTTGATCCTGCGGATTTGTTCCATCGGTTTGTGGTCTAGCAACGGTATTTACGAAGTTCGACAGCTTAGTGATTCACATCCGATTGCAATATTTCAGTGGGTATGAACTTCACGTGGATTTTGATTCTCATCAATGTCAAAACTTTTAAGTTCCCTATTTTCTCTCATTAAGAAGCTAAGGAGGACTCGTCCTGGTGCACAATATCCCAACAATTTTTATTATCAGTTTTTGATCATTCACCTTAGAATCAGATTTTAACTGTTGATTAAGCAAAACGGAACTGTGGGTATTAGTGGATTTCATAATTCGTGCAGCACGCGAACAAAAGGCGGATTCTAATCAAAGGTTCCAAATTCGGTAATTAGGTACGAAATTCTGCGTTCACAGAGTACAATGGATGGTAGTATTTGTATTGCATGTAAATACTTTAGTTTAATTCAAGTCCGTTTTGTTTGTCATCGTTATTAATAAACTAGCTTTGATAACCTTAATTAATGAATCCGCTTTTTTTCATCTTCTGTCAGTCGATCTATTCATACGGGCATGCTAGGAGCAAGGCACCACACATCTCATTGATATACAGTACCCAACGATTGGTTGTACTGAACACCTGGGAACACTTTAGCCAGGTTTAATTGGTATTGAAGAAAATAGAGCATCCGTCTAGTATAAAAAAGGTGAAGGATTAAGCTCCAGTGTTTATCAATCCTTGAGGGATGTGCTATGCATTCGACTTCATTAAGTATAGTTGAAGGTGATTGAATGCGTATCTGGCTTTTACAATGACTCGCGGGGACCTACCAATGTATCGAACCACTGCTGCTATCCTCCCAGACAAGTCTGATACCATTTTTCCGACCCCGGAGAGATGGAAGGATTGGTGGGCCATGGGTGCGAGGATCAATTTTAAGTGTGTGTAGCAGTGCGCCCCCAACCACTGCTCCACTTGCGCCCGTCATCTAGTATACAGTATGTCATTGAGGAAAGAAAATTACGAGCCCATAGCCATGCCCACATACGAATCCACCATCTCATTGGACGGTCACAGGGCAGCAAATTGAATGGACAAGGTGCCTCGTAAGAAGTGTGAGAGTGGGCCATCTAGGTAGGTATCTAGCTTTAATGTTAGATGTTTACAATTAGCTGTACGGTCTTCCACGCTTCTTTTTCGAATTTCTTAAACGTGTCTTCTTGAATACCGTTGCTGGGTCAGTACCACACGGTGGACGAGGCTGGTCGAGAGGGTAGCTTCTGGTTGGGCATCGATCCGAGGCGTGTGGGGGGTGGCGCGCCGGCCACCCGCTGGCCGGCCGCTTACATCGTTGTGCCGGCCTGCCTACCCAGTCCAGTCTCATCCCCTTCCTCTCTGCTCACTTGTCACTGCTTCTTAGCCGTCGATCAGTCGTGATGCTGTCACTGTCGCAGTACACCCAGCTGTACTGCTCAACGTATTTATGTCAACTGCCCCCGCACTTCTAAGAGTGATGTCATCGTGCTTGCTTCAACTTGCCGATGGTGTTCCAGTTTCACACCAACTGCAACGAATACTTAGCGTCATTTGTGAGGTTTGCATCGGTTTCGGTTTTCGTTTGACTAATGCCCGACTCGCCAGTTAAGTGAATGCTTTGCCACAGTCTTAGACAATGTAAGCTGGGCTAAGGTTCGCTTAGGCTGGAGGGGACGGCGCGCCTTGATCGGCGTTTCTCATAGTGTGTGTGTGTGTGTGCGTTCAGCTGAATTCGTCATGTCGCCAAAATCATCGAGAACTATTTTTCACATCGAAATTCCCTCGTTCGTTTCTATTCGCTGTGTATGCCGATGTGAGGCTTTGTGGTTTCTAAAAATCCCTCAAAGTAATTATTTCCTATGGGAAATGTGCAAACACGGGCAAAAATCGCTTTGGTTCACTTCGGAATACCAATGTATTAAACGTAGTGTATTCGCAATGACGATGGCGACATGAGTGATCGATTTAGGCAACATTTTGCCCATTTAGTTTTGTTCTATTATTTGCTTTTACAGAGGTATAATATTCAGCAGCACGAAACAGATTCTCAAGGAAACATTACAACAGATCAGGTTGGGTTTTCTATAGAGTCCCGTGGTTCTAAAATCCTCATAAATTCCTCCTTCAGATTACTTTCTATTTCAATACTTCTTTCTTCATTTATATTCCGAAACGGCTGTTTTATGTCGGCAATCCTAATCGAAGTGAAGAACAACAACGTTCTTGTAAAATTCTGGGATTGTGCTGCCAATATTAGTGCATTTCATAATTGCATCTTCAATAGAATTCTCCGTCTGCAGTCTAGCATCAATCGTATATATTGCAAAAGGCGTCGAGAGGAAACCCGTCGATATCTAATTTACAAAAAATTTGGCTGCGTTCTCGCATATTTATCCTGTTTTTTAGCTTACACCTAATTAAAAGCTAGTTATTCTCCTTTTTCGACGCTTTTGTGATCATCTTAGAATTCAGCCAGTGCTTCCAGACAACACAAACCGACAGTTTATTTATGTGGTACACAGTGTAATGTAAGGTTTGAAAATCGATGTGGACTTAGGTTTAGCGCCGAGTGACTTTGACTGTCTCTATTGCATGCTGGCTACCTTTTTCTTGCTTCTCGTCACTGAGTGACGACAGCCTAAATGAGGTATAAAGTCAGGAATTGATCCCGCGTTGCTATGTGGCTTTGGCTCACACGTCGTGATTGCACTTCATTCCGATGGATAGAGATTACTATATAGTTTGAGAGCAGGTGTCATGAAGTGTAGAGTGTCTGGCGCTGTTCACTCCTCTTGCTTTCTCAGCGCGATTCTGATTAGCAGCCTTAAAAGCTGCATGCCACACACCCACAACCGACAAAACGACGAAGCGCTGAATTATGTTGCCATGAAAACTTGCACACAACTCAATAAAAGTTATAAAAACACACTTGGAACGCTATTGAATTTGCCTCTACCTAATTCACCAGATTTCTAAAATGTCCCCGGATTTACAGATTTGTGAATGCGATTTGCGCATTAAGCCGTCCACTGTTATTATTATTATTATTATTATTATTATTATTATTATTATGATTATGAGAACATTTGGGAGGTATTGTTTCTTAAGTGATAATCTTGCAGGGTAATAAGAAAGTTTTCCTGTCTAAAACAAACTCATAGAAAGAGAATCTCTAGTTTTCTTAGGAATGTAGGAAAACATAAAGCTATCGAAAACTTTTCTGGCCTTGTCCCAGATTCCGCAGCGTCAGAAGAATGCTGACGTCGACGGTGTATCTGTTGCTGGTCTAGCAAGCGGAATTAGCGACTTCCATCTGAAGGAGACCATCACAAAAACCGTATTCGCGGTTAACTCGATCTTGGAGGATTGCTTGGAACTGGACGAAGAAACGGCAGAAAGGTTTGCTAGAGTGCCAAGTGTGCAATGACACTGAATCGTCGTCCTCTAAGTGTGTATGTGTTGTCAAGGAAAGTCAAATCAAGTGTGGAACACTGCCGTTCTAGTAACGGAGTATTTTTTATACTTTATCTTGTAGGAACTTATTGTTCTGTGGTCCGCTTATACTTACTCGTTATTACTATAGCCGAATTGAAATTGTCCATTGTCTATCCAGTGGGCTCTGCCCGCGTAGGTTCGATTCCTGCTCACTGCGAGAGTTTTGCAGCAATCGTCGGTGTTCACAATCTGTGTTTGTGAACCGAATGCGGTGAACCATCGTGTATGCCAGAAAAGTAACGGTAACATGAATCGGTGCAGCGTTGTCCGGCAAAAATCCAGCAATCCAGCAAAAATTTCTTTTTTTCCTTCGGTACAGTAAATAACGAGATCGCCGGAGTACTTACGAACACAAGCAAACTTTTTTACGCTACTCATCTTTTACATTTATTGTGCGGATGCCAATACTTTTTTGAACGCTTTTTCGTTTTTACCCTTTAATGTCGTATATCATTTTCGCAACTCTACTGTGTTGTTCAGTAGTCGGCGCAAACGTTTATTTTGTGATTTGAGTCGGTACCATAAAAATATCAAAGCGTTCCAGTCATAGGGTCCTTTCCACACTGCATATGGTTGTGTGTGGTGTGTGCATTACACTTTAAATCGTTTTGAACGCATGAAGGATTCACACTGTTGTAATTGGCTAACATTTTCTTACAAAATAGTAGCAGATAGATCGACTAGTGGAAGATTTCCGCCTGTCACGTATCGTGTTGCTTGGTGCATCTGTGAGTTTGAAAATGGTCGGCACCAACTGTTATGAGAAAGATGAAAAGTGCGACGACGACGGCCACATTACAGCGAAGTCCGTGGCAGCAGTTGCTTGGGTACCAGCAGAAGGTCCTGTCTGTTACAACGAAATGGCGCTGCGGCTGTTGGATTCATCATACCTCTACTTTTCCACATTGAAGCACCACACTACAGCATATTTTTAAGATTCGGATGGGGAACGGTGAACAGCGATCGTTACTGAATCAACACTTAAAACAATGAAGGAATTTGGTAACATAAGAAAGTCGCTGCAATATAAACGTAATTGGAAATCAGCTAAAGTCTAAACTCAATTTACTCATTTTTCTAAACGAATTTGTCAATGGAAAGTTAGCTGGTACTGCTCGAACTGAGGTATCACTGATAGCAAGTCAGCTCAAATAATTCCGCTTTCTGGTTTTATTAAAATTCTGTTGTCAGACAACAGTGCTTTTTAGTGGTTCTATGCCTTAATTAGTGGGGTTCTGCTCTCTACGTAGTCGTCATAATGAAGATCATTGGAAGACATTTTCAAGGAATTCGAAAGCACAATTGGTAGTGTTTTAGATAGAACTCGTTAATGTAGCAGTAACGGTTAGATATGATGGTTGTGTGGTCATGTGTGGTTTTCCAAAAATCACTCACGATTGGGAATAAATTTGGCCAGACTGCTTGAGAAGTTCAAGGTTTCATTTAGAAACAACTTTGACTTAGTGTTCTAGGAGTGCATATAGTCTTCTAGAATATTTTAGAACTTTAAAATGCTAATACAATTAAGTAACTTTAAGTTTAAATACTGGCTTGGCAACTTTCCATTGACGGACTCGTTCGGCAGCACTACGGTGTCTTATTTTCTGTTGTCTCTTTTGCCGTTTTATTGCTTCTGGTAAATGTCTCACCGACAGAAATGAAAAAAGGCTTAATTTTAAATAATAATAAGGTTTACCACTGGTTGAGGAGTTGGTTTAAGGTGGAAATGTCCAATTATTTTCGGTCATATTGTGAGTGATATGTGGTGCATACTGTCGATGTTCAATAACAGTTAAATATGAGGCGCAAATATTCTGCTCTTGAAGGTTTTAACTAGAAATGCAAGGGAATCATTGTCACTAGTAAAAAGAGGAAGGTTATTTGGATTCTGTATAAAGGCGGAATGATGGAAGGAAAATGAGAGATTCGAAAATTTAATAAAACAGGTCGGAAAATAATGTTGAGATTTGTATCATATCCAACTTCATCAAACTTCAGTGGGAGGAGCACCCATCCAGTAGTGTCTAGGAAGCAATAAACTTACGGTGTTTCTTATTTGTTCGGAAAATTGTTCACACTAGCGCTTGAAATCTTGAAACAGTCTAAGGAGCGGGGCGCTATACTTTTTCGTAGCTTTTTTTTGTGGTTAGCACATGCATTTAAAGGTTGTTAGAGTTTTAGTTCGCGTAAATTAGGCTTAGGTTTTGGCATAAATTCAAATAAAGAGTAGGGAGGTGCTTTATCTCAAATGGCTTCCTATTACTAATTGCATAGTTTAGACATCATAACAATGGATGACGTAGTTAAACACTGTTACTAAACCAACTTTCACTTAACCTCGGCGTAAATAATCGATATATTTCCTTGAATTGCTGAAGCCGAAGCTATAAGCCGTTGAAGTAGCAAGCTGAGCAGTTCAAGGAAGTATAGTTGGATAGTTGTTGACGATCTAAGTTTGAACCATAGTTTACAATTGTTTCATCTGTATGTTGGTAGATTTCGTCTGCTGATGATGTGTTGAGAAAATCGGTTTCAGACTGCGTGATGTGGTAGTGTCGAATGTTGCTGCGCTATTCTCAAACGTGCCACGGTCGATGCTTGATGCTCAGCTCGGTTCACTTGTTGCCGATGTGGTGTTCATCTACATCCATAAGAAAACTGCCGACATCGTCGACGTCTTATCCGCTGACATCGTTCGTGTTCTCTCCACAGAACTAGACTTCTATCATCTCATCAACTCTCTTAATTATATTCCTGATCCGTGCCCCATAGAAAACGACGAGCATTAAGTGCTTCGGAAGTTCTGTTATACTTTCTTCTTCTATCTATTATTCCATGACTGTTCCTTAACAAAGAAAAAGAGTTTTTGTCTCACTTCTTGTCCTAGTACTTGTGTTTTTCACAACTTTCGTTTTTCGTGACAAATAAATTAATATGCTTATTTGACTGTACAGTATCTCCATTGAATAGTCAGTACTATTTGATATATAAGGTAGTTAATGGAATGAGAACTGTCTGCTTCAGAACTAGCTAAGTTTATTTTAAAAAAAGTCGAGTTGACAATAAAACTGAACTTGGTCGATTTCCTTATGTCTTGTCCTAAGTATTAGGTCTTTTGTGTCTAGAGGGTTTCAGTATACTAGAAATACAGTCGTAGATTAAGCCTGGCTAAGTAGTCGAACTGGCTAACGTGTAGCAGTACGTAGCGTACTGAACAGACATAAATCTGAACTTGAATAACCTCTGCTTAGTTCGTAGTAGTTTCCATCGGTTTCAGAACAGATGATTGACTACGGTCCTCTAGTGGAGCTGGCTGTCGTTGCCACTCTGATGGTCGTTGTTTTCTCCCTTCTAACGTCACGATACCATCCTGCTTTCGTTAATCTAGTGGTGTTGCTTAGCATGGCAATAACGATGATCATCTACAGCATTCTAATGAACCTCTCCATTCCTGAGCTGTTTTGTTTTCTTTGGAGGATCGTCTTCAATTCAGAACGATCACGGTGAGCTTCAGATTTTATGTTAATCACTGTATACAGGAGAAAATCTGGTTGTGTTTCAAATCATGTGAAGCTCTCCAAACTTCTAATTTTATCCACGTTTTCCACTTTCCTTTCAGTATCGCTGAGGAAGCAAAAGCTTTGAACGTTCAGTTGAAAGTGGCTCTCTGATATTATGTGTGATGATCATTTAATAACTGTGTAGAATAACTCGTGAGGAACATTCCTTACGAGCGGGCATGGAGAGGATGAAGTGCCACCGATTACCGTTACGTCAGTA
Organism: Angiostrongylus costaricensis; assembly: GCA_900624975.1. Classification (NCBI taxonomy): domain Eukaryota; kingdom Metazoa; phylum Nematoda; class Chromadorea; order Rhabditida; family Metastrongylidae; genus Angiostrongylus; species Angiostrongylus costaricensis. The sequence continues at coordinate 10,846 of UYYA01000996.1, read as the reverse complement.
ATGAACGCCAGAAGTTCCCGTAGGGATTGTATTCCCAGACTTTTCACTGCACACTTTTTTCATCTAAAAGTAGAAGTCATCAGGGCTTAGTTTTCCACTAATCATGCAAATATCCATCTGTCCGGCGGCATTTTCAAGCCATTTCAGTTCGATAATTTTCCTATAGAGTCGTCAAGATTTCCGGTGGAAAGTCTCTGTGCTCCTTACATTGTCATGAAATTTGAGGACAATCTATTACCATGTTGAAGCTGAACACTGACCTTTTCTTCTGATAGTAAGACTTCCTTGTTAACTCATTCACTCGTTTATTGTGTGGACGGAAAATCGTTTATCATACACCGTTGCATTCAAGCATACCTTTGGTTCCTTAACCCTTTACTATCATTATGAATGGCTGAACTAGTGTGAATAGGCCTGATGACTTTCCACAATTTCCTTTTATCATGATCGGTGTACGGTAACCGTTATCCGTGACAGTTTTCAGTGCTTTTCTTTGTATATCAAACGTACCTACAGCTCATCAAAGCTTTCTATTCTTAAGGAGTCGGAGAATTGGTAACAGACTTGATTAAAAGGAGAGTAGCAATAAGGTGGCACATCGGTACATCGGTAGCCTCCATAACTTGTTATGTAGGCCAGACACGAATTCAGCCATCTCCAATGATGACTGAAGAAGCCAAATCCATGGCGCATTGTTCTGGAATGGTCATTGCAAAACGATTTATTCTTTGTCCATTACTATCGAACTAAACCCACAGCCATCTAATGCTAAGGGCATTGTAGTCAATATCTGGAACTGCTCACATTTTGTTAACGTTTTATTTACTGCCAAGTATAATTTTTCATGGAGGAGTATTATGTGAAATTCTACCACCTCATGCCACATTGAACCATGACTGTCCTTTCCGTGGCTCGCATATAACACACTGCACCACCGAGGCCCTTCCTTTTTGCCTTCCCTTCAGCTTATTCTCTACACTACTCTACTTGACTTGGTTCAATGCCGATTTGTGCTCCCCAGATGAATCTCGTTGACGGTTTGTTGCTGATGGCGTCGTTAGGTAGAAATCCAGCTGAGGGAAAGGCAAAGCAAGGGCATCAGTAGCAAATCCTATAACGCGCGAGCTCCCGAAAAGGGTTTGGTGGTTCGATCTGGGTTGTGGTTCAAATTTTGCGAATATCTCACCATCACTGTGGTTTCTCATTTATTCTTGCACCAAACTGCTGACCATACGAAACCTACCCAGCCAATATTTCAAAAAGTCGACTTTCGTTTAAACTCGGTATGACTAGTCAACATGTATTCTTTCATTAATAAGCTAACAAAGGGTTGATAAACAACCTTATTCGGCTAACGCTTTGACGTCGTCGTCTGTATGACTTCCTCAAAGACAATGGTTCGAGTGCCCGGTGATAAAGATGCTGATTTCTACAGGATGGAGTGTCCGTGAGAAACTATCATTGAGCAATCACTAACAGCAACAACTGTCCTGTATAAAAGAGCATAGCCGGGTGAGGTTGCCTCATTTGAGCGCTGCTCATGGTTGTGCTCGATAGGACACCACGTCTGTAATACAGATGCGAACTGTGGACATCGACTCCGACCATCGACTTTGAGGAAGACGAAGACGTCGAAACGTTAGCCGAATAAAAGTTATTTGTCAGCCTCATATCAGCTTATTAATAAAAGAATACGTGTTGATTAGCCAACAATGTTGGTTGTGTCGGAGGGATTCTTTGAAACACGCGATGTTCTCTTTCTGGCAGGCAGTAGACTTCCACTTCATACCTCAAGCGTTTGACGAGATTGGAGGAGTAAAGTGATCTTGTTATAGAACCGTAAGTGGGACGGATTTGTCTCTTTCTAATATAAAGGATAAGGATGTCGATGTCGATCAATCCCTGAGAGATGCGCGACTACAATAAACATCGTTGCAGGTGATTGAATGCTTATCTGGCTTTCATAATGACTCGCGGTGGCCCACCGATGTATCGAACCAGTGCTGCTATCTTCCCAGACAAATCTGGTACCAATTTGGCCACCCGATCCCATAGGGATGAAGGTCTTGGTGAGCGTGAGGTGTGGAGATCGGTCCCGTATGTATTGCACGGCTCCTTCGACCACTGCGCTACATGCGCTCCCTGTCTAGTATATCACATCTTTATTGAAGTAAAAAAAATAGGAAAGGAATACTCGCAATGTTTTTTGCCTGTAATATTTTTCAACCTACTTATAATCCATATGTTTAAATATCTGGGGAAATAGTATCGCTACTGAAATTTTTCTAGAATTTTTGCTATTTTATTCATCCTTTCAGGTATTTTCTTCTCATCTTTTGGTTGTGTAATGTCCTTGCTTCAGTTGGATTTGGCATTTTCGTAAATGCTATCGGTCGAAGTTCTACAATACATAGGTAGATGAGACTACATCCAGTCCTCGACTTGGTAGCTAATATGCTTCGGTTTTAGAAAATTCTTCCATCTGACCGTGTCTATGATTTATTTGTCTGGCATTCGCTACGACCACGATTTTGTCTGGCTATGTGGGTGGCTGATGTTCTGCATGTTTGTCATTGTAGAAGTGAGTGGCGAGCTTTTACTACGAATCCATCCCTAATTAGAAGACTTCCTTCTTAAAAATGCTCACTTATTTTACAAAACTGCTTATTAAATATTGGCCAACTTTCAGTTGGAGTAAGAATTATCGTATACAAACTGTGCTACATTAACAGTTGGAAAAAACAAGACGTCCTGACTTTTTCAATTAACTTCGAACTTCCTTTCACCCAATCACCTATGATACTTGCCTTTGCAAACAATATTTCCTTCTGGAATGGGAAACGTTGCGACAATTGAGTCAATCTAGCAGCGGAAGTCCTCCGACCCACACATTCTGTCTCATGTGTGGTCTCCAAATTTCATAGTCTTGTATGACACTAAACTAGCGATCAATAACAGAATCGTTATATGTTGTTTTTCGAAGTGAACGCTTTCTTTCGTTTTCTAGGTTCTTCGCTTCTTCGAAGTTCCACCTTGGGAGCAAGCATTGAATAATTTCCTCCTGGCAATGAAAGATGAACAAGATTCGGCAGTGCTACTCACTCCGATATTCCTCCTTCTTGGTGAAACCATTCTCCGTTCCTTTTTTCTGTCAGATTTCCCCCAGTCTCCTAAATTCTTGAGTTAAAACACTTAACTTAGGTGTCTTCCTGCCACTGTTCCTCTCTCCTAATGAACAGTCTCCGCATCTCTATCATCTAGCTGGAGTAGCTGCAATTGGAGTCGGTGACAGTGTCGCTGCTATCGTAGGTTCTAAATGGGGAAAAACGAAGTGGCCAAGGTAAGGTCCCTATGTTAATGTGAATAATATATATGTTATTTGGGATCTCCTAGTAGAAGTTTTCTTTTCTCTAACTGAGGGCTCCAGCTTATTTTGATAACGCTAAGGATGTTAATAACAATTTCTTTAAATGTATTCTTTCTTGATGAGCTTACACGGGGTTAATAAATATATTTATTTTCGGCTAACGTTTCGACATCTTCGTCTTCATCCATCAGATCCGATGATCTGATTCGATGGTCGACGCTTGTTATTCGTCTCGATATGGCGGCTTCGCCTTCGTGCTGGGTCAGGTCCTCTGCGGTCCATCTCGAATGAGGCATATTCACTTGGTTATGCCCTTTTATACACGATGCTGATGGTCGATATAACGATATTGTGCGCTGATATTCTTTTTCTTCCGGACAACGTATCGTGTAGAAGCCGGTGTTATTATCAGCTAGTACAAAGCATAGTAATATTTCGAGACCGACTTTCCTAGGACTTTACTTTCCTTTAACCTCGGTGTGACTAATCAAATGTAGAAATATTACAATTTCTCCCCAGTCCGACTTTCTATTAACCTCGGCATTGATTACCTCTCTCATCGCTCTCACACGAAAGGGGCGCTTGTGAGAAACATGTTTCAAACAGCTACCAACATGTGCACAGGAAGAGAGCAGTGAAAGGAGTCCCGGAACTTGGCGCGGCAAATAGCCATTTTTAATGGCTACGAAACTGTAGCTCGAGATAGATGTAGAGGAAACCACAGGTACCCCAACGATAACTCTAGCGACAATAAGGTCCCGTTTATACTGCTCTTCATTTCGAATGAAGTGCAACTATAAAACGCTGTTTAAGAATTGCCGGTCTAGAGAATTCGTTAACGATAATTGAAATATCACCGAGTTCCCAGGATCCGCTTTCTATTAACCTCGGCATTGGAATATGAATGCGTCGTTTTTTTGTTCAGCAATCGCGAGGTTTTTAAACAGCATACATTTACTTCCATAGAAAAACACAATACAATACAACACCAGCTGACGTTTCGCCAGTATCGTCTTCTTCAGAGCCTGGAAAGGTATACTGATATACAATCTACTAGGCCAAACGCTTCGATGACACTTACAAAAAGACGAAAAACTATGATAATTACATGATCAACAGCTTCTCGAAAAATTCACCGCTTTTCACGTGACTTCCAATGAGGAAGTTTAGAACAGCTGATTATAGTCGCATAAGGTTGATGACTGCACCATCCCACATCAGAAGTTGATGCGAACATACGGGGTCAGGTCGCATATGACCTCTGGGCATTCATCCCTGCCATTCATTGTAGGGTTTTTGGCATTTATCCAAAAAGCCTCAGAAAGTTTTCGCGCTGGTGTTTTAGTCTCCTGTGCAAGGATATTGACTTTTACTTCAAAATCGTCTCCGCTATGCTTTTGTATCCTATGCATGCCTAGTGGGGTACTTCGTCCTAGTTTTCGTTTGCCATCTAGATGTTCTTTTATACGGATACACAAAGGTCTGCCCGTTTCGCCAATATATTCATTTCCGCAATTATTACAAGAGATCAGGTATATCATACCTGGACTCATGCAATCACCCACCTTGCCGTAAGGGCAAATTACGCAATTTGTTGTTTCACATAGACGGTCATACAGGCGGTTACGAACTAATTGACGGCGTAGTGTAGCCGATGGTATTTCAACTATCGCTACCCATTCCTCTAAACCTGCCCTTCTTAAGCATCGTTTTATAGCTACGCTTACTTCATCGCTTATAAAAGGCAACATAAACGGGACTTTCTTTTGGCCAAGTGTTTCGCGTGGGTGCGTCGCTCTCCTTCTAAACTTATCTCGTGGGGTTACTACTTCGTAGGCATTGTAGATGGCTATTTGCCGAGCCAAGTCGCGCGATTCTTCCTTTAGTACCTGGTAGTACACACAGAGGTGGCTATTCGAAACATGTTTCTCACAATCGCCCTCTTTGTGTGTGAAAGGTGGGAAGAAAGGAAATGAACAAGGATGTTCTTGTTACTTGGCTTTCGATACCACTTTGTCAGGTAACCGCTACTTGATAGGTTTATTTGGACGTCCAAAAACGGAAGCCAGTTTTCTCTCGGTTTCTCCCGGGTGAACTTTATGTACTCGGACTGCTCGTTTAATAATTCGAAGCATTTGTCCATCTCCTCCTGCGTAGAGAAGACGACAAAACAATCATCTACATATCTGCAGTAGAGTGGTGGCCGGAGATCGAGAACAGAGGCTTCTATCTTATAATACGATATACCTGATCTCTTGTAATAATTGCGGAGATGAATATATTGGCGAAACGGGCAGACCTTTGTGTGTCCATATAAAAGAACACTTAGATGGCAAACGAAAACTAGGACAACGTACCCCACTACGCACGCATAGGATACAAAAGCATAGCGGAGACGATTTTGAAGTAAAAGTCAATATCCTTGCACAGAAGACTAAAACACCAGCGCGAAAACTTTCTGAGGCTTTTTGGATAAATGCGAAAAATCCTACAATGATTAGCAGGGAGGAATGCACAGAGGTCATACACGACCTGACCCCGTATGTTCGCATCAACTTTTGATGTGGGATGGTGCAGTCATCAACCTTATGCGACTATAATCAGCTGTTCTAAACTTCCTCATTGGAAGTCACGAAAAAAGCGGTGAATTTTTCGAGAAGCTGTTGATCATGTAATTACCATGGAGTTTTTCGTCTTTTTGTAAGTGTTATTGAAGCGTTTGGCCTAGTAGGTTGTATATCAGTATACCCTTCCAGGCTCTGAAGAAGGCGATACTGCCGAAACGTCAGCTACTGTTGTATTGTATTGTGTTTCTCTATGGAAGTAAATGTATGCTGTTTAAAAACCTCGCGAACATTGCTGAACAAGAAAACGACGGGTTCATATACCACCGAGTAATCTGAGACGCCAGCTAGTTCGTAACCGCCTATACAACCGTCTATATGCAACTCAAAATTGCATAATTTGCCACAATGGTAGAGACGGTGACTGCATGAGTTCGGGTACAGTCTATTTGATCTCTTGTAAAGCGTGCGGGGATGAATACGTTGGCGAAACAGGTAGACCACTCTGCATGCGTATAAAAGAACACCTAGTCGGGAAACGTAGACGAAATACTCCACTAGGCACGCATAGGACACAGAGACATAACGGAGATTTTGAAGTAAGGGCTAAGATCCTCGCGCAAGAATCGAGAACGCAAGCGCGCAAAACTGTTGAAGCATTCTGGATTAATTCCGAGAATCCGAAAATGGACCGCAGCGAGGAATGCCTCATTATCACGCGTGATTGGGCGGTATAAAAGACTGTTATTCTGATGAGAAGGGCACATTACGCTTCCATGCGAACTCGGTGCGGTTGATCTCCACGTGACATATTTAGTGGAAGACTCATAGAAATGGTGAGTGTGCAAAGACCCTGTGTTCAATGTGATTGCAATTTTGGTTTAGCGTTTTCTCTGTTTGGTTATGGAGGTGTGTGGCCGTGTAGATTGTAGTCAACTTGACCTTTCCAGGTTCTGAGGAAGGCGAAATCCGCCGAAACGTCAGCTTGTACGTAAATGAAGGAATAAAGTAACACATCGTGTTTACTGAACAGAAGTAGAAAGAATTACAATTTCTTTAGTCAGTTACTGTATCAAAATTGATCCTTTATACTCCAAGTTAAACTCTCTATTATAACCCTCCAGTTAAAGGATTTTAGAAACAAGCATAGAGGATTTAGGCTTCATTGAATTTATTCTTATTGGACAATGAAGTAGATATTTCAAAACAAAACCTCTGAATACCTTCTTGGATTGTTAAGCCAACATGAGGTTGATGTAGATGTTTATTCAACTAACTTTGCGATGTCTTGGTCTGCGTCGGAGCCCACGATACGAGTCGATCGTCCACACTTGTTTGCCTTCTCGATGTGATTGATCTCTTCGTCGTGGGATCTTCTTCAGTGGAACATTTCTCTAATGAGGCATTCTCACTCTGCGAGGGTCTTTTATATAGTTGATGTTGATATGACTATCCGTTGATAATATTTTGTTTTTCAACGGATAATCCATCCTTCAGCGGTCGGGATTATGTTAGTTAGCATATAGCGAATAGCAAATTAGACGAATAGACGTTGAAACGTTAGTGAATAGACACCTGTATCAAATTCGTGTTAGCTTATCAATCCATGAAGGTATTCGTTACTACTACCGACGTTAAATGTCGGTTGGTTTGGAAGCTATTGTCTTACCAAACTTATGATTTATTTCGTACTTGATGGCTCCTTAAGATTTGTCGTCTCCTTTCCTATAGATTTCACTGAATACTGGTCGAGTCGATTCTCCCTAAAGTCCTGGGCTAGCTGGACTGAAGCGTTTTCACTTAGATTTTGAAGGATGAACTGTTCGCAAAGAAGTCTAGTACCTATTTTCTAACCTTGGATGAATGAAAAGCTTGTTGAGCTCGGTGTGCGGTGTCGAACGAGTACTATGCTCGTGATGATTGGCATCATTACCACTGCGCTACTCGCCCGCATTCGAAAAATACACGTTATTAATAGGAAACATTCGGCACATTCTAAAGCACAAACGCCCTATTCTCATGTTTATGACTGCTTTATTTAAACTTGTAACGAGTGAATACTAAAAAAACTTCGCGGATGAGTGTTTAAGACAAAAGCAGGAAATGTACATGGTAAAATGAGCATCTTCTCTTCATTACTGAAGTGCATCACATCCTGTTGCAAAAACTCGAATTTCATTGTGAACCCATCAACGAAAAGGTTTCCATCGATTTCTGTCGGTGAGACCAAGGTTTCAATATTTTCATTGTTGGTCACAATCTCCATCTTTAGGCTAGGACCTTAAATTCCATTCCACGGAGATGAGCTTCTGTTAAACGTTTCTCTTCGATCGAGTTGGACATCGGGTATTTGTGCAAAAAGTCCATTACTGTACATTTCTAGATGATAGCGAAAAAACAGTGGTTAGCGCCTTTTTACGACATGATCAAGATAATTTTCCATATGATTGAGGTTACACGAGGTTGGTATAAAAGCTTTATTCGGCTAACCTTTCGGTGGCTTCGCCTTCTTCAGAGTTACGTTGATTAGAGTCGATGGTTCACAGCTGGTCGGTGTCGTGATGTAAGTGTTCATTATCACATCGAGTCGAATCCAGTTGAGTTGGAGCAGCACGCAAATGATGAGCTTCATTCAGCGATGCGCTTTTATGCAGGCCTGATGTAGATCTATTTCCGCAATCCAGTATGATCTGCTGTGAATGCGTCCTGTGACAGTCGGTATACTTCATTTACTGGCACATAGGGTGAAAATCAATACCTTATAAATTGGCTTTCATTAGAGTTCGGTAACAATAATCAGTAGTTTTCTATGCGATAGAGCTGACATGATGTTAGTATAAAAACTTTGGAGGTGGCAATCGATGAAAACCCATCCTGTGTAAAAGGGGACCGCTGAGTGAAGTTAGCCATTCGAGCGGTGCTTCCTCCACTGGATTCGACTCCAAGCGGCAATCGACATCCACGTAATGGCAACGTCCAAGTGGCCAAACGTGGGTCATCGACTCGGATCAATGCGGCTATAAGGAAGGCGAAGACGACATAACATTAGCCGGATAAAAGTTTTTTTTACCAACCTCGTGTCATCTCAATCATACGGAAAACAATTATTGTTACCGAGTATTAGTCAAGGTCCGTTCCTAAGCTAATGATCTTGATAGTTGGTTCTTCACATTCCGCAGAACCATTTCTTTATTTAGTGAAGAGGGACGTACGTTTTCGTTGTTCGTAAATCTCATTATCGGCAGACATAGGCCTTGTGGAGAGGAATCGGTTAAAGGGTTTGGGAAAATTCTTTGTCTGAGACCAAAGACAGATAAACAAATGCGAAATTTTAATTAATCTTGAAATGCATTTAATGTTACAAAATAGTTTGCATCGACGAATGGTTCTCACATAAAATCTACATCCAAGTGCTTCTTCCATTCGTTTCGTTGTCTTGCATCCCTCATCTGTGGAAGTAGTCGGATTTGTTATTGAGTTCAGGCACCACTTGAAGATTTGTGATTTATTCTCCTCATTGGAATTTTACATTTTAGTTGGACGTTGTTTTCTGTAGAACCACTAGACAGACGTGATAAGGAGTTCTCACTGCACAAATAATGTGGCAGAATTGCATAAAGTGATCACGGTAGACAGTATGAGAATGTTTTGCTTTAAGTTTAAAGGACCAGAAGGTACAGGGGATTCTCGCCATAGCCAAAGATTTGACACCGTTTTCTGGTTCGTGCCTGCTGTGATACTGAGTCAATACAATACAGACTACAGTATAGAATTCCACACTTTTACAAGCACGCTCTTAGATGCAGATGAATATAATCAGTCTACTTTACTATCCAACGGCTGGGTTACCGGAGGATACTGGTTTAGTCACAATTTAACGATAACCTTAACTGAATTATTCCAGTTACTTAGCGGGTTCGATAGTTATCGTGCTAGTACTTCAAGTATGGGCATTCACGGTCATGCACTGGCCCCACTGATGAGAGCAAATCAAATAGTCACAGTTGTCTTCTAAGGACTTAGTGTTTGGAGGGCCCATCTTCAACAGTAATACCAACTGTAGCACATCTTGCATTTGTTCCTTTCCATCGCGATTCTCCCTGCTGGTGGTGCTCCGCTTCGAGGGTGATGACGTGTGAGAGCATCATTTCGTGGTCTATAAAGCGGTTGCAGCTGCGAATATAGCTGATTAGTTCAGCTGCCAACATGTCCGCCACTTTATAGGTGGTCGTCGTAGAGGATACCAGGAACCTCATAGAGTTCATTCTCAAACACTATTTGAGTGGTGAAAAAAATCGCGATGTGTTTGAAATGAAAACCCACATTTAAGTAGAGGAGGAGGGAGAATTCTGGATTCGTGGATTAGTAAGCTGATTGATAGGCTCTTTGTGATTTAGAGCACTGCTCATTCTGCTCTCTTTTTTTTACACAGTTTCTTCTGACGTTGTTTTCCATCCTCGCTGTGTGAACTTCTTACGTATATGATACGTTCTCTGCAGTCAGACAACCATTATATACACAATATTTGTTTGCCTCCACAACATGGTTCTTTATTAATTCGGTTTTGTTCCGGCTTATTTCAATCCGATCTTTCTTTATCGTTTCGTTGAGCTCATTGAGCATCGTTCCGCTTTACTGGTACTTTTCGAAAACACAGTGTTATTAACAAAACGAAGGTTTTCTAAGAATTTGCCGTCAACGCGTATGCCCTTTTCATCATAAGCGAACTACTTATACACTGCAGTACCGCAACGTGAGACTGACAAATCGGTGTAGCTCTATCGGATTTCTTTCCCCATAAATTTGATAAGTGATGAGCGGAAGAATTGTCTTACCTTATGTTTAACGTTTTGTTTTCTGCCTTCTATAATTTTCATGGCAGGTTACTAAGTAAGCGAAATACAACCACAACGTT
>UYYA01000995.1:0-25288 GCA_900624975.1 Angiostrongylus costaricensis | reverse complement strand
CTGCTTTGTCCTTTGCTCAACACAAGAGGAAATGGACAAATGTTTCGAATTGTTAAACGCGCAGTCAGAGTATATCAAGTATCCTCGCACGCGAATCAAGAACACAGGCGCGAAAAACTCTCGAGGCACTCTGGATTAATTCCAGAAATCCGAAAATGAACCGCAGGGAAGAATGCCTCATTATCACGCGTGATATAGGGCAGTATATAAAACTGCTTTTCTGATGTGAGGGGCACATTATACTTCCACGTGATTTCTGTGCGGTTGGTCTCTACGTGACATACTTAGTGGAAACCTCATAGAAAGCGGTGAGTGTGCAAAGCTGTGTTCAAAGTGATTGAAATCTTGGTTTGGAGTTTCTTTGTTTGGTTATGGAGGCGTCTGGCCGAGTGAGTTGCTATCAACTTGACCTTTCCAGGCTCTGAAGAAGGCGAAATCCGCCGAAACGTCAGCTTAATCGTGAACAAAGAATAGTAACACCTCGCGTTTGCTCAACAAAAATACGAAGAAAATCACTTGATCAATGCCGAGGTTAATAGAAAGTCGGTCGTGGCAGTTACAGTTTAGTTGATTTTGGTATGTCCAGTGATAACAAATTGTTTTTTCCGACAATCTATCCTGCAGCAGTCCGTATTAGATAAGCTTGTACATAGAGAATATCGTTATAAACCAACTTTCATATTTTCATTGTTTCATAACCGATGTTTGGGAACAATCTCGTGTTAGCTTATCAATGAAATGAGGCACATTGATCGTTTGTAGCGAGATGAAATTAAAGTCGGTTTACAATGATATTGCTTCGCTAAGCGCAAGCTTATCTAATACCGACTGCTGCATGATGGATTGCTCGGAAGAAACGAGTTGCCATCACTGAACAATCATATCGACAACAACAATCGTGTACAGAAGAGCATCGCCGGGTGAGGTTGTCTCATTCCAGTCATGCTCCACTCAAGAAGACCTGACTCATCGAGGGTATGAAGAACTGTGAGCACCGACTTGGAACATCAGATTTGAAGAAGACGAAGACGTCGAAACGTTAGCCGAACATTTGGTAACAACCTTGTGTTAACTTATCGGTGAAATGAGGTATGTTGATTATTTATACCGAAGTCAAATGAAAGTCTGTTCACGATGATAACAATGATTAAAAACTGTCATCAATTGAGTATATGAGGCATCTACACTTTCAATTAGACTAGGAAAAAAGGTGACTTAATGCTTAGAAGCAGGGTTTCACAAAAAAGCATGATTAATGGAACTCGACAACCACCAATAGTCCAGCAATAATCCTTCAGCAGAAGTTAGATTTGCAAATAGAAGCTTGAAGGCTAGAAGGGCTACTGGACGACAGGATAATTCGGTCAAAATTGTACAAGATAGCGACCACCACCTAGAAGCAGGGTGACACTACGTATAATGTAACTGTTACCGAATCGTGGAAGACTTCACGTACCATTCTTTAGAACGAAAAAAGGAACAGGTGCGACTCTTTGTAACTGCTCTCTAATTCAGCTCATTGGGAGTGCTCCATAAGCATTTCACCAGCATTATCCTAATGCATATCTACAAAACTTGGATTGAGCGCCACATATAGAACAAGCAAGGCTACACCAAGAGACGTAGCTGTGTGGACTATATGCCAGTACTTCTGATGATCATAGAGGTCTTCCCAGTTCTGCATAATGCAGCAAGAACACAGCTTCACAGTTCAGAGTGAACGACTTTATGCAATACACATAACCTTAAAACGATTTCAGCTAGATACGAACAGCCACAGCCAATGCGGTTCTTCGTAGTGGGTTTTGCTGTCTTAGCCTTCAGAGAGTGGCTTTTCTAAGAGATCCAGTGGTTGATGGAAAGGATATTAAGGAAGGCCCCTAAAAACACACAACCTCGTGGGAATTGTTCAAAATGGTTCCCTGACGCGCACGAATGGAGCAGTTGTGTTCACAACCGAAGTCAACTTCCAGATCCTCAGGCCGCAGCATCTCCACAGACGAAGGACACAATACAACGCAACGATTAGAGGAAAGGTTGGAAATGGAAGGGGTCTCGAGGGCGGATCATACAGGTACGACAAATTCAAAACCGTCCACATTATTAGGCAAATTGACCAGACAAGAGTATTTGGTAAGGCTGGACAAAGCACGCAATTATGGATTATTTTTAAGGAGCACAATAAAGGCTAAGACAGCTTCTCTAAAAATAAATAATGCTGAAACTCGAGCAAAACCACACACCTTAGGATGTTACTGTAATTTCTCACTCTAGGGCTGTTGAAATGCCAAACAATTCTGAGTAAAGATGGTAAATCCCAATCAATAGAAAGTTCAGTTAATAGAAAGTCCCACCTAGTTGCCGTCCATTATGAAATGTCCGACTTTGAATGAAAATTTCGGATCCCTTAACATTTTCTAAAAATCAGCTTTACTGAGCAGCAAAGGCAATTACACTTGATACTTCAGCGGCCTGTCCTCACTGATTGTGCGCGCCCCAGCATAATGTCTATTTTTCGGAGATTTGCTGGTTGAGCCATTGTAGTTCCCTGGAATCCTGTGGTCAGTCTGGCCAAAGTCTGCCCCAGGTCTTCACCACCGCAGGCAGTCGCAGCCTCTGTAGATAGAGGGAGATTTGCCACCATACGACTTCGATACCAGGACGGTGATGGATCCTGGTATTGGTCTACTCTTAGGTAGGCTTTCTGATGGAAACGCCAGACTCCTTCTCAGCTTGGGAGACCCTGTCAGCGAGGTGGGCCCCACGCTGTACAACGCAGCCCGACACCAAGGAACACCTCCCAGCAACGATGAGGCGTTAAACTGTTGAGAGGAAGCCAATTAGTAGCAATACATAACTACATAACTGCCAACAGATTACAAGCCCCATCATTCCATCTATGTAAATCTTTGGATTACAAGCTCCATCATTCCATATATATAAATCTTTGGATCTCCGACAAAAGTCAACACCCCTTTTGTGACTCTCTTTGGATTGGCGGACATTTTCTCGTAAAGGAGGTTGACGAGATGCTTGAAGAAGTGCTGCTCGGTTGCTGGTGGTTTTCAAGAGTAAATAGATAAGCAGAGTTTCGTACTTGAACTACTTTTCGTCCACCACTTATGAAATATGAGGATGCACACCGTCGTGTAGGAGAAACGCTTCTTTTCGTTTAAATAACGGAGGATGTTTGTAGAGCAACTCAACGTTTGCTGTTTCAACTTCACCGCAATATCTTCCAGTTGTGAGAGATCATAGAAAGTTAACTTTAAAAAGCTGTGCTGGAAAACACCAGCAATCGACACTCAAGGAGTGACTGCTCTCTTTTTAGGATGCAATTTTGGGATGCTTCCAAACGTTAAGACAGCATCAAAACATAGAACTAAACGTCACTGAATTTTGCGTATTAATCTATTTCCCATCATAAACCATAATTCGATGCAAAATGCCTTCCCGATATTCAGAAGAAGAAGTCGAAAGTTTCCAGGTGCCACTGTCTACTTGTGCCGTGGACACCGTGTCGAACTCATTTGTCCAGCAAACCGAATTCTCCGAAAAATTTGTCCACAGTCTTCTTGGTAGATGTGAACAGTGCGTTGTCAGTCCATTTCAATAAATGTTCTATATTTCTATCGCCAATGAAAAGCCACGCCTATCTGACTTATCTCCACATTTAAATGTGAGACTTTCATACGCATACTGAAAGTTCTGGATCCAACAGTGAACGTCTTGTTTGCTGTCAAAACTCTTCCTAAATGTTACATCAATGTTTCGAGCAGCTCCAGCACCATTACGTCCACTTCCCTTCCATTCAAAGAGCAGTACGCATATGTCAGCACTGACACATGTTGAAAACAGCTGACAAAAATGTACTTAGAATTAAAGAAATTGAGTAAACTTCTAAAGGATAAGGAATAGCAAGTTATGTTTTAGAATAATGTGGAGAACTCTCGCAAAAGATGCAAAAAGCAAATCCAAAACTTTCACATTGTAAAACCGGACATTTCAGTCGAACAAAGAGCAAGCATACATCGCAAAGCAATTATTGCTGTCACGTGTGTGTTATGGAGAAATGCGTGTTTCATGAATTGTTAACGGATCAACCGATAAGTGAAACAATAGTCTGGTTTTTACTAAGCTGACCATGACGCATGCACTGTCTATATTCGACTATATTCGTCTGTAGCCGTGTTGTCCGTCTGTATGACTAAAATAAAGAGAACTAACCTGCCAGCATGGCAATCTGGCGATCGCTCTGGTCAAGTTTTCGAGTGGAGAGAGGCTGCTGGAAAAGCCATTGCTCGAGTTGCTCTTTCTTCTCGACCGCTTCGGAATCGAGGCGTGTCCTGGACTGATGGCGGTAGTGGAGATGGCGATTGACAGTACTGCCAAGTTGATGTCTATAAAAGCACAAAAACACAAAAGATTAATTCATTCATACCGCTTAGTGGTCAAAAACATTTTTTTAACATAACCCGTCTTCACGTCTACTGTGCGGATCCCGGTACTTCCCACATTCGATTCGTTTCCTTGCTTCCATTATTCACAAAGATCTTCCAATTTTTACGTGTGGATTCGGTTGCTGCTTGAGGATTTCCATTTCATCTTGAATGTCGTAAAATGCTGGTCGGTTCTCCTTGGAGTTCTGAGATAGCCGAGCCGGAGTGATTCCAATTGGATTGCAAAGAGTGATTTCTTCCCCGACAAGCTCAGCACCAATTTCCGCACCCCGGATTGATGACAGGCTTCGTTGGCCCGGAGTGTAACCGAACCATCAAGCTCGTGATGACCGACACCACTACCACTGTGCTATCTGCCCTTTGATGAAAAGCATTGTTCCCGATCTCTTTTTTCAGTTTTTTCGCCTGCTACAGCAACATTGCTGAATTTTCAGGGATGAAATGAACGTCAAGGACGTTACGTAGCGCCATTGAATCAGCTCAAATCCTAGGATTGGTGTAGGATTAATGGTACACTCAGTAGTAAGTGGAAAAAATAATAAACCCAATAGGGCACAGTTTAGGCAAGTAAAGAGATTAGATGCAACTTAACTTCGCATATTTGAGTTGTATTAAGGAATTGTATGGTAACCGACGTCGAAGGATTATGCTAATTCCATATAAATTCCAGGATAGCATTTTACATTTCAAAGTTACTCAAAATTCTTAACTCACTCATAGCCATCAAGAACATCGGAAGACCAGGACTTCCTCAATTGGTTTGAGCGAGGAGCATTCTGCCGTCGTTCTTCTGTGATCACCCACTGTATGGGTCTTCTGTCACATCGATGATTTTCTTGAGAGCCACTGCGACAGCCGTACACCTCATCTATCTTTCTGAATCAGAGCTTGTTACCACAAAACCATCAAGAATACCCTTTTGAAAATTGGATCAAATATTTCACAGATTTTATCATTCGGTTGACGAATTTGAATTTTTGTTTGATTTCAAGAACATCCTGCAAAGTCCCTTTGTCATTTGATTGCTTCTTCCCTTCTATCTTTGGCACTTGGATGCTTGGATCACCCGTCTTCATTGGTTGTGCGGGCCCCAGCATAATTTCCATGTTTTCAAAGCTCTGCTGGTTTAGCCATTGTGTTTTCCTTGAGTCCAGAGGTCAGCGTGGCGAAAGTCTGCCGCAGGTCGTCACCACCACAGGCAGTCGCCTCCATTGTGGATCAGAGGGATATTTGCCACCATGAGACTAGTTTGATACCAGGAAAGTGGTAAATCCAGGTATTGGTTTACTCTTAGCTAGGCTTCCTGATGGAAACGCCCTTGGGAGACTGCCAGGGGGATCAATCCACCCACTGCAGATCGCAGCCCAACACCCAGGAACACCTTCCGTCCATGATGAGGCCGTAAACAGTTGGGAGGTCTTCTCTGCTATACTTTATATAACATAACATTCTAAAACAACCTATCAAATCATTGCTATCCTACCGCTAAAAACATCTCATTCCTTCACCCCGTTCTTCATTACGAGAGAGTGTAGCGTAGTGGTTAGAGGTGCCGTGCAATACACATCGGTTTGATCCCGCGCTCTAGACTCACCAAGAATTCCATTCCTCCGAAGTCGGAAAACTGGTACCAGACCCGTTTGGTAGGGTAGCAGCACCGACTCCATACATCGATGGGCCACCGTGAGTCATTGAATGCTAGATGAGCATTCAATCACTTCTAACTATGCTTAATGAAGTCAAATGCGGGACGGATTTCTCATAGATTGACAAACGCCGACAGCTTTACCCTTTTTCTTTATCCTTAATCCCTATTTAAACATTTAGAAGAAAAGAATTTAAACAGCTCATGTCATTAGGATAACCATATAGGTCAATGCAGTAATATGTTTTAATTACACAATTAAAAAAACGTCAAATGCACTTTTTTACACTTTCAATCATTGTGCTATATTGTGCTCTTCAAAACGCTCTTTCGAATCGTAAGCTTGGCGGAAATCACAAATAGGCTTAGATAGCAGACCCTTTGCCATCGGTGGTTTTCTATGAATTCGGCGCTTTCTCAATGCAAATTCGACCAATGGTGCGAAATTTCATGCATGAATGAGTTATTTTGAATTACCTCCACTCGAAAACCAGTTATTGCTAAATATTAACAATTCGAGTGTAAAAAGAACAAGCAAAAAGTACGAACTAGGCGTTCTACCAGCTATGAAAACCTTTACTTTAGATGATGCCGAGATATTTGCAAAACTCCACCGCAGGTGTGTGTGGTGGGAAACCAACGCGTAATTACTCTTTCCGGGGGCTAAAGCGTTCACCACCAGATCATGCGGGTCCTTCATTTGGCCTCTTTCAACTTTTACTCTAGTTCTTTCAGACGTTCTACATGCACTAACACGACTCAGAGTGAATACCAACTCCACCGTGTCTGACAGCATACGGTCGGAAAAATAATTTCACGATCTGAACAGTTCGAATTCTCTAGAGCCTTATTATCATCACGACAAACTTTTTGCTCAGTAGACGTAGTGCATGACGATGGATCGACCGCAGGAATCGTATCGCTATGCTTAGTCAGAGCAGAGCGGCCAATGTTGGGCACCACAGCATGAGACTATTCCACTTTCAACAAAAGAATACATCATTCGCATTCGTAGCGGCAGGTTTGATAAAAATATGCAACTTCATAAAGATGCGACACCCAGTGTGACAGTTGTATAAATTGTGTACTAACACTTAGAAATCTACCTTTCAGTAGTACAATCGGAGAAGTTGCCCGAAGGCTAGGAAGTGTAGGTGATCTGGATTTGTGTGCCCGTGTTCTCGTCTCCAAGATAAACAATAGGAAGGATATATGCGATGAGCTACACTGACCATGAAATTTTGTAAGAGAGTGGCTCTGAAAATGAAGAATCTGGGACTGACCTCTCGGCGAACGTGGCTTTCGCCCTGCAACAACGTGCGCCCATCGCACTTGTTCCACGTTGATAACAAAAACTTCGCGCTTCTGCCAATCGATCGACCAGTATCTGTCTGTGAAAAATTTCCCTGAATTGCATAGCCGGCGGTCGAAACTGCACAGGAAAACCCCAAAACGGAACTGAGAGTCCTGATGATCGCACAATTTTACAAGATTGAGTGCGTGACAACGAATAGTAAGAAAGCAACTCGAGAAGGCAAGATGACATTGAATACTCTCACTGAGTCATGTCTGCTACTGGGCGTTGAAATAAATTCAATAGTTGCATTAGCCCAACATCTGAAGAATTATGGCTTATATTAGACGGGTTGTCAGTAGAGAAGGAAAATGTAAACGGGAGATCTGAGAGTGCACACTATTCCACGGTCTTCAGACACCAGAGAGAACATGAACAACAAAAAAAACTCTGATATTGTTAGCTTTAAGCGACATCCCATAGCTATACAAAAATCCACTAAAGTGTCAAACGACGGTAGCACCATCTAAGACACAGGGTAGTCCTCAAAGAAATTTGTTCGTAGACGTACGAAAATAGCGCAGTGGAGAACAAAAGGACCGCTGTATGTTCATAAGAAACGCATGACATAACTAGTTAAATCGCAGGAGTCTACAGAATAGCTGTGGAAAATATTTTAGGACCCCAACACATGGGATGAGGTTTATTTAACGACTTGCGTCTCATGAAAGACTGACCCATTCCGACAATCATTTTGTCGCATTGGCACACAACTTCGCGCCCGCCCATCCCGCTATTCGTTTCGCTTGGCCCTTACGAATTCCGCAGTTTACTTACTCTCTAGGGAGCTGGTCACGTTGTTATTGAGAAGACAAAGAGAACATTACGGTCACGAATCTCAGAAATTCACGAGGATTGAATAGTAGGATTACGAAAGCAATCACCAGACTTCAAACACCACCTTATTCAATGCCTTCACAACAAGTACGACCTAATGATTTAGAAAGGTCGGAAATCTTAATGTTCCTCTGTCGTAGTGAAACGGAATGAGAATGAAGACCTTATGTTAGCAGAAGCAAAAACAGGACAGCTTTCGCTTATAAATCCTATTCTGTGAAATGCGCAAAGTTTACATTAATAAACTTCTTCCACATGCGTTCATATTCTTTTGATCCGTAGAAAAAAGATGACTATTCATCTAAAAACGTGGTTAAAGAAATCGTCCGAAATATATTCTAAGTGGGTCGTCGTCTCCAGATTCTGCCAGGGTAAAACTCTTATTACGAAAAACCAGAAAGGAGGAACGCATAATCCTCTTAAAGTGATAAGATCTCGATAATGGTTTTCATCTAAAAGTGCGCAACGCACTTTCCTACCCAAAAAAGCTTGAGCTGAACACAGATGGACATGAATTTCTCCTAAGATTCAGATCTTCAGAAATATTCATAATGATACGAAAAGTTAGGAATCTTCGTTTTTCTAGCTCTTTAAGGCTTTCTTTTCATTACGATTAGAATTGGAAGCCTATGCATTCTTGTTCCCTAGGACCTAGTCTGCAAAAGATGCAAAAAAGCTATAAGAACAAATTGCTTTCATCCAGAAGCCGTCAGTGATCTACTCCAGAAGACTGAATTCGATGCGGCAACGGAAATCCACGTCGCGGGAATCGCGAGAACATCGGTTGTGGACAATCGACTTCGATCAATACGGCTTGTACGATGGCGAAAGTGTCGAAACACTAGCCAAGTAGGAATTTTGTAACAACCCGTTGGCTCTAATCACCTAAGAAAATGAATTGTGTTTTCCTATGAGGTCTATGCTCAGAAAACTTTTTCTTCATCCTAATTACGTTGAAAATGTTTGGATTTGACGACTTTAGTTATAGTCATTAATTATAATCACTGCATACACTAAGTAGAGGTGGAGCAAATGGCACTGAAGCGTCACTGTTATGATATAGTTACGTCGGCGAATTAGGTCAATTAAAGTGTACGTCATTTTTTGACAAATAACAATAGTAGAAAAGTAGGACAGTAGCCACGCCAGAAACACTGTTGAGCATTAGGGACTATTCTCATTAGGAGACCAAAGAAAGTTAGTGTTTTCTCTAAAGCTCTATGATGCTGCATGTCACTTACTATTTATTGTATTGAATCCTACCCAACGCCTTGATGATTGTTAGTTGATAGAGCAAACATGATCAATTAGTCAGATGGGAGGTTAAATTAGGTTCAACCACTTTGGAAAAAAAGAGATGCCAGATTTGCATGAAATGTATAAATCTTGTAAGCTTTATTCTCCACTCTTAGACGACACATTGGAAAATTGTATTCTCCTTTTAAGCATGGGTGCTACGAATCTCTCTCGTATGAAGGATCTCCAACAGGTTAGTTACGAGGGTACATGGCGCGTTCCCAGGTGGAGGATAGGCTGTTAATCGCGGATCAAAAGCGACCTTTGCATCCTTTAGACGCAGGGGGATCCAGGGGTTGGACTCCATGTTTCTGCTACGCCGATTTGGCACACACATTCTGTATTTACGGGGCGCATTCATGTATGGGTGCGTGGGTGTGTTTCCATATATGCAGATAGTAATATACGAGTCAGTTCGGCCAAAAGCCTGCCACAAAATTCGAAAAACGAAGTCCCAGAATCACCATGAACTGGGATTTAATCAATTCACAAGTATGCTGTTGAGAAGATGCCGTTCTCGACAACATCGATGGAAAATACGATCGGCTCATTCAACATTTTTACGTTAGTGTTGTAAAAGCTGAGAGTTCGAAAGTCACTAAGAGACGTCTGTCTCCAGAAACACCCGATCTTACACTGGCGTGGAATCGCACGTGCTTCAGGCAACCGCCAGCTCACGTACGAACTGCTAAACAATGCAGTCAGGTGATAAAAGAAGATCTAAAAGAAAGAAGAGCAGCAGTAATGGTCGAAGCTGCAGAGGCTGGGAAAAGCATTCGCAAAGCCCACCGAAGTTTCGCCAATTACAAGACCAAAATGACTGCACTCCGGCGCCCAGACGGAACAGTTATAGCGTCCAGAAAGTTCACGGTTATTACTCTGATCTCTTCATTTGCCACCTCTCGTTGCCCTCATATGAAGTAAAGGAGAATGGATATGTTGTACCACCGGTTCTCCTATCCGAAATCCGACACGCTATTTCGTCGGTGAAAAATCGAACAGCACCAGGTCCGGACAGGATAAGACCAGAACACCTGAAGAACCTTCCGTCAGTTCTTGTAAACACACTCGGCTCTTCACACGTTGCCTGTCTGAATTCGAGGTCCCTACTAGACCAGCAGGGCCCTGCTATTGTTCAAAAATCGGCATTTTTTTGAAAATTTAAAAATCAAAAAACCACGTTATCGGCATCTATCGTCTGGTCTGCTTACTGTCAGTCGTCTACAAATTTCCCACTCGAATCACCCTAAAGAGGATTGACAGAACACTGAAAGAAGGACAATCATTTGGGCCGACAGTGTTTTGAAAACGATTTACTACGACTCGTCACATCCACATAAGAAGACTCATTAAGGCATCGCGAGGGTACAAGAGGTGATACAGGTGACGACCCTCGTAAAACGAAAACGTCTGTACCCATCCTAAACAAATAGGAGAACACAAGTCGGACTTCCACTTAGCAAGTTCTGAAAACTACGTTGGATTGACATCCTGATGGTATTAAGGTGATCATGTGGAAAGGTGAAACGATCATTATTATGATAGTGACGTTCAGATGAAGGATATATTGTGCACGAAATCGACGACAGGTGATACAGGTGACAAATGAAGCATATGTGGACCAACAAGGAGATTTCTTTAGCAGTTTTCGGAAATATAACTTCAGTCATAGATTTCAGTTGCATGTGGAGAGTTTGCAGAGTATAGAAGTTCGCAGCCAACTAGTCGTGGATCTTTGAGCAGAAAGAACTCGCAAAACCGCTGAAACCAGGATTCTATTCAAGTAGAGTGTAATATATAAAGCATGAACCAATGGTTCGTCATCTCTGGTTGTGGTGTGTTCCTTGGTACTCCTTAGCATCGAACTGTAATGCGCAACAGAAGAAACTCCAACACAGTCACCTAAGCTGAGAAAGAGATGAACGTTTTTAACAGAAACCCTCTAGAAGCAAATTATACCGCTGTATGGCTCGAACACCAAACCGTGGTTGGATTCGCAATGAATACGCTCCAAAACTGGACATTATACTAAATATGTGGGGTTTCTCGTATCGCTCGAGCGAACGCAGCCCACTGAACAACATTTGTGGGGAACGTTGAGCATGTGGTTTTCTGTTCCTTTCTTGAGTTACTCACTCATTAACGAAATTACAAATTTATGCAGAATCAAAAGGTATTTGAACGGATATTGTAACCATACTACTGGAACAGTTTGCATGAAAAATATCCTGACACTGGATAAAACGATAAAGCTCATGATGTTAACTGATTCCACAGGATGCGCTATGAATTCGCCTTCTCTAAGTTTCTCAGAAGTGACTGAATATATATTTAACCTCTACAAAACTTATCGGAGACGAGACTGCCGATGTATAAAGTCAGTGTTTTGTCCCCCATTGCAAGGCTGGTCGCAGTTTACTGCCCATTGAACAGGTTTGGTTCCCTAGAGTGCAGGATCGAAGGTTCGACTCCTTTCTATTTCATGGCATCTTAAATCACTGGCCTACACGTGCCCTTGGGGTTAGATAGTTAAGGATTCACTGCAATTCTATAGAGTACATAATGCCATTTAAGTTTGCTTTAGTTTTGTTGTATGACCAGTTATTGAAACAGACTAAATACGAGTAGTTTAGACTGCCAATGAGAAACAAGTAGTAAGGACGCTGAACCAACTCTGCGATAAAGCTCCAGGTGTGCTTTGTTATTGTTGTTATTGACACTTGCTGTTGTCGACCTACAAAAGCGAGGAAGCGGTATCACAAATCTCTCAGTGGTAGCTTGTTACTTTCAATACTGAATAATCACTAAAGTATTTCACCGATCGGTGCAAAAGTACAGTTAACAAACTTCGTCAGAATATTTGTTTCCAAAGCATTTACGTTCGATCCCATATTTATCATCTGTTGCCATGAAATAGCTATAGGATACAAAAAAAGGATAGATCTCTCTGCGTTGATAAATCGCGGAGGATGTGCCATGCGTTCGTCTTCACTAAGCATCGTTTGCAGGTGATTGAATGCATATCTGGCCTTTACAATGACCCGCGTGGCCTACCGATGTATCGATCTAGTGCTGCTATCCTCCCAGTCAAGTGGTACCAATTTGCCCACCCCGGAGGGATGGAAGGTTTGGTGTGCCATGAGCGCGGGGATCGATTCGACGTGTGTGTTACAGGGCGCCTCCGACTACTGCGCCACACGCGCCATAGCATATACGATTATTAATAACAAGTAACTTGAGAAAAGTGCTTATGCTTACATGTTTTCGGTTTTTCATCAGAACATAACTAACTAATTGCGGATAACGTCAACTAATAGTCTCTGCATTGTGCAAATTAAAACTTTGAACCCACCGTAGCCCGCACAGCTCACAACATGACGTTACTCCATGATCACTGTAGTAGGACTCCCCTTGCATAGAAAGTACTCTGTGTGCACGATGGACGGGAATACTGATAGTGGAATACGATGCGAATGGACTGTAGGCATTGTGCTGAACGGCGATTCGGTTCGAACCTGAAGTAGATCCGACATGGTGCTCTTCATCTACCTCGCAGTTGGCCTTCCGAGCAGAGGACTTTCGCCAAAAATGGAGGTCCAGTGAGGAGAATGCGAATGAACGAAGCATGATAGAGGCTCATTTCGATAACATCTGCAAGGAATATCGATTGAAAGGAGGACATCGCTAGTAAGTATGATGGAGGTGAAGATGGGTAGAGGGAACACTATTTATTAAAGCTTATTTGTCAACCTCGCGTAAGATCCAATAATTTAAACAAATGCATAAGAAACGCTTTCATTTCTAAAAATGTGAAAACATCAACATTAAAGATAATAAAAGAAATCGTAGAGAACAATGCTTGGATGATGGAACGAAGGGAAGTGAAATTGAAAACGAAGCGATTGTATATATATATATATATATATATATATATATACATATATGCATATATATATACGTAAAAATATGCATATAGTGAAGTAAACACAACTATAAAGTAAACATCTTTCCAGTAAGAATGAAGCTTAGTTACGCCGTTGCAATATCACGCTTCCAGAACACATGATTACTGAAGGAATTTCTAGAAGCGTACCAGCTGCTGAAATTTCCCGTCGACGTAGTTCTCTGATTTTTCAAAGAGGGAAAACCCGTAGACAAAAAAGGTTAGTCTGTGAGTATCTTTAATGATGTGCGATGGGATCCCAGATTCCAATTGATTCGGCTTTTTTAAAGTGTTCGTTATGTGAAATATAGTCATTATCATTATATTCACCATTAGCATCGTGTATAAAAGGGCATCACTGAGTAAGGATGCCTCATTCGAGGAGATGGCTCACTGAAGAAGACCTGACTCCACACGAAGGCGAAGCTGCCACGTCGAGACGAATAACAAGCGAGGACCATCGACTCGGGTCATCGGCTCTGAGGAAGACGAAGACGTTGAAACGTTAGCATAAAATAAACATCATTATCAACCTCGTGTAAGCTCATCAAAGAAAGAATACATATTGATAAGTGATACTGAGGTTCAAGGAAAGTCGGTTTCGAAATGTTACAACTGCGATAGCTTCGCCAGCATTGAAGAATCAAGTCACAGAGGGTTTAACTTTCTTTCGGCATAAATTTGGCTTAGAGAAGTCTTTTAGCACTTCGTTTTTATCGAACCTTGCCTAAAATGTTAAGTAAATTCGTTCCTCGCACAGAATCCATCCAATTCCATTCTATGCCACAATATTATCATGAAACAGAGAGCTTTTACTTACTTAGATATTTGGATAGCCCGTCCACACTGATTGTGCGACCCCCAGCATAATCTCTATTTTTTGGAGTTTTGCTGGTCTAGTCGTTGTGGTTCCCTGGTGTCCAGAGGTCTGCCAGGCCGAAGTTTGCCCCAGGTCGTCACCACCACAGAAGGTCGCTGCCGTTGTAGATCAGAGGAAGATTTCCCACCATGCGACTAGTTTGATACCAGGACGGTGACGGATCCTGGTATTGGTTTACTCTTAGCAGAGCTTCCTACTGGAAACACTGGACTTCCTCTCAGCTTTGGAGACCCTGCCACGGGTATGAATTCCCCGTAGTACATGGCAACCCAAAACCCAGGAACACCTTCCACCCACGATGAGGCGGTAAATCGCTGGAAGGGTTTTACTTGTTTAAAAATTTCGTGGCACAGAATTCATGATGACTATGTCCATCTTTTTCAATAATTTCGGTCACGGAGCACCCACGTCTCGAGCCATGCTGGTTTTTCTTAAAATTCGGTAGATGCCCTGAGATGCCTTTTTACTCATGCATTATTCTTCGACAAGCTCTTGGACAACAGATATGTCTTAATCGACGTCAGTGTTCATCAATCATGAATGACAGGAAGTCGTCTACCATTCGTGATTGAAATCCCCACCTCCATCATTTATCCAACTGCTCAGTAATACAATCCTCGACAGTTCCTCGGCCAAATGTAGTGTTGACATTACCAGCGACTTCTCCAGATCAAAATCCGTCCTTTAGTGTGCCCAGAAAATTTTAAGACTTCATTTTTTGTTCCGGTTTATTCCAATATTCTAACGAGGGCACATCAATATTTTTTAAAAGAAAAACAAGATCGGCAAAATGAAAAGAAAGCGAAGTGAAGCATACGTGCGTTTTAAAATTGTAATAAGACCAGCATGAAGAAATGAAAATTGTCTAAAAGGAAGATTTTGGGTTCGTAACCTAAAATGGAATATTTACAACGGATCTTTGAAAGTCAGAAGGTTGCCCAAAGCATTGGTAAGAAAGAAAAAAACAGTTTTGAATATGTAACAAACTATAAAGATGTAGTGCCAAAATATATAAAATATCCACTTGTTAGTTTTTCTTCTACTTCCATTGAAACTTCGGATTATGCCTTATGCATGCTCATTCCTAGGTTGAAACAATGTTTTCCATCAATAAGAGAAGATGAACGAGAGAGATGAATCCGAGTAAAAATGAATGAACAGATTAGACGAAGACTGCCGATGAGCAGTGAACGCTCGTTAGACGAGGCTGACTGCTCTGCGGGCTATGGCCGAGGGTGACCAATGAAGCACATCTTCGGCGACAAGCAGCTGATCAAGCGTCGTGCAGTTCGTGCGGACTCAGACCTCTATGAGGACGGCAGGTAGCGGCACTACGCACACGTCACTCCTAGTTCGGTCCAGTCGGGAAAACTTCCACCTTTACTAGTACGCTCTCAGATGGCGGCCAAGCGTGATTGGTACGAAAACCTTAGTTACTGCTCCATTTCGGCTGTAGCCGCGTGGTAACCGTCACGAAGGAGGTTGACCATTCATGTGTAGAGCGGAAATTCGTGCCATAAGTGGTACAAAATTGAAAATTTCAAAATGTTTTGACTATATCAATCGTTTTTAGCTGAGATCATCATGACGGTAATGTCCTGAATCTGATTGGCAAGAACTTTGGTTTTCCACTGTTCTTATGCAAAACGATAAAGTTGGTACGAAACACTTTCCGCTAAAGTTACAGAAGCGACCACTTATGGCAAGTAATGCACTGAAATCGAGGCATGTGCTTGCTAAGGGCAACGAGTGATTAACAGGGAAAAATATACTATATAAAGCATATAGCTGAGAGACGTGCGAAACAAAGGACCCGCATGGTGTGGTGGTGAACGCGTTACTCCCCGGAAAGGATAATAGCGCGTTCGTTCCCCACCATAGACACCTGCGGTCCAGAGTTTTGCAAATATCTCAGCAACGTTGTGGTTGTATTTCGCTTAGTAACCTGCCATGAAAATTATAGAAGGCAGAAAACAAAACGTTAAACATAAAGCATATATTTTGGTACACATTTGAAGTTATTTTTTAGGCAAATCCAACTGGAAGTTATGGTTTCTGGAGCTTTCGATTGATCTGATGTACGAAATCGCTTCACGTTACGAGATCTTAATAGTGGAGAACTGGGGGATATGGGAGGGAGTCTAGGAGGATGAGTGCATGTGGGCGGGTGTTTAGCGGGTTATTACTGTACGGACATTGACCGGTTACCCATACAACTACGAAAATAGATCGATTGCCAGACGATTAAAGGACGGCACTGTCTACAAACTGCAAAGTCTTCGTATCAGATGAAAAACGACTAAAATTACTACTGTAATTTTTTTTCGGCCATACATGTTTGGACTGCGAACTGCATATCTGTTAGCTTATTCTAATTGGACGATGTATTAACGCATGTTTTCAGCAAGGGATGGACAAAGTCGCTACACATCTTTCCATAAATTATACCAATTTTTCGCTATTTTAGAAATCTTCCAGTGGTTTAATGCATTTTCTTCGCGGGGGGTTTCGGAAGATGTTCTAGTGAGTCCAGTTTCGTAGCACAGAAGAAGTTTATCAGCCCAGCAAGGTCTTCTAAACTAAAATTTGACATTTCCAAAGGATAGAATCAAAATACATCATCCTCAACACGACACTGGGGTTGCTTCGTGCTCACTGCATGCAGTAACAACATAGTCTCTTCAAGCGAAAGTGTTCAAACTTTTCTTGAGGCTGCAGTTCAAAGCAAATTTCTCGTTTTCGCGTTAACATCGGTTTCTGGGGATTCTGGGAAAATCGTTGAAAACCAGAAACTCACCAGTCACATAAAAAATGAGGTTACTGTCCAACATAATACCTCATACCATTCAAGTCTTTGGGCATCTCAGAAAACGAATGAAATGGAAGAGTATCCCACAAAGGAAGAACTGGACAGTGAAACTAATGTGAATTGTACACCAAAAAACTTCTACGTCACATAAATGTAAAGAGGCAGTCCAAGCTCCAGATCTAAGCACACGATACACAAAAAGGATTAAGTTTCATTATAGTGTAAGAAAGAACACCATATATAGTGTACAAAATTGGAAGCATGGGAGAATGGTCTCAGATTTTTCGCACCATTTCGTCATGGTTCTAGGAAAACAAACAAACGCTGACACTAAATACGAAGTAAAGAACTTGGTTCAAGTTTCGATAATAGGAATAACTCACAGAAGTCGTGTACCCAATCGTCGATGGATTGAGGGATGGGAAAGCCGGATTGAGGTCAGCAAGGGCACAGTAGACAAGTTTTTAGTATAGGCGTCAGTTATTCCCCGTTTCTCCAATATTCCCCAGACTTGGCTGTGGTAGCGTTTTGAATCATATCCTGTTGTAGTGAAATAAAACTTTGATGCTTCGCAGAAACTCCCCTTCCAATGAAAAGCGAAATTTTTGATCCAGGTCATCCTAAAAAATACGCTGCGTATCAGACCGGATGCTAGAAGTGTAAAAATAAAACTTTTTTTGGTGTTAACATTACTCTGTTTCACATTAGCACTCCGCTGCGATATAACTTAGATAAATACTGCCTGGAATTCTCATTTCTTGACAAACAAAGTCGTACGAAAGTGGCTGTCACCCGTTCAGCATTTGATTCCGATGAAATAGATAGCTAACCGCAGAACAGTGTGACGGCGATAAGTACTTTCCAGTCACCTGAAGTGACAGTCTCACACTGCGTCGATGTCACTCAGTTGCTGCACTCCGAGCTCGCACAACTACCTCCGACGATGCTTGACCAAATCGAGCGCATGGCGGGCGCATCCTCCTAGGATGGATCAACGCCGGAAGCTTTCAAGCTTTTAATGCTAATAGTAATAGTCATAATAATTATAGTAATAAATAAGTAGTTAACGGCAAACAGCAGTATAGGAAAAGTGTGGAACAGAAGTTACGCAGAAATAAGGTGGAACGGTGAACGTTTAAAAAATGGATTCTACAAACGCTTCTCGATGAGCTTGAAAAGTGTTGCAAAACCCAGTACGTGAGTATAACAGAAGTAGAATGAACTAGTAAAAGGCCTGTAGCACATGCATGCCTCGAAATCGTCTAAATGGAGTTCAAGTACGTGAAAGAAAAGTGAAAAGCGACGTAACCCTAATCCAATAGATTATGCACTCCAATACGACCTCGTTCACGCTGGTTTTTAGTAACGGCAGAAATCTCAGGCATGGGTAGCGTCAGGAATGTGATTAACGAGACATGAAATCTTTAGAGAATCTTCATACAGGTTGTACATTTCTAACCAAAAAACTTGGAATCAGCTGGAAATATTTCACTTTCACGGTCTCAAATCCTAAAAGATGAAACACGATCCTCATTTTAACGCGGAAAAAGCCTGCGAGAAGAGTTCACTGCGGCATTTAAGACTTTATAAATTTTCTAACTTAGGAAATTTTAAGGGAAAAATAGTTCCCTTAGTAGTAAAGTAACAAGGAAAAAATATGAATATAAGATCTTAGCAGAATGCAACTAGAAGAGACAAAGCACATGGTTGGAACGTTTGAAGGCAAAGTCCTCGAGGAATAGACGAAATATGGAGACCAATGATAGAAATAGGGATAGTCACAGAATCGACCCTATAACAAACTCTTACGGTATTCACAAGTGTACAATAATGAGAAATGAATCTCCTGATTTAATTACGTTTGAGAATCCTTTACTGAAAGTCGCCATTAATAGCAGCGTGGTCAAGAGTGGGAAGTTCATTTTTAAGCGATCAGCAATGTAGCAGCTCATGGTGTTATACTTATGTGTAAACGGTAGCACAGTCAATAGGTCACAAGCGCTCGAAAACACTATGAACAAACAGATGGCAAACTGATTGTTTGCTGTAAAAATTTAGTTAGTTCGATTTCCATCGGAGAGTCCCGAAGCGGAAACCGTGCACAAGTGTGTCATCGATAGACTGCTGGGATTTGCTTGCTAGAGGTGTGCCAATGGCTTTTTTGGAGCGACAGCGCCGGTTTGGCGAAATCAATCCATTGCGAATGTTCGGCGTTTGTTCACATGGCAGTTCTATTCTGCACTGTAGGAAATGGCAGCGGTATCCCTCTAAGTTTATTGTCACACAACTGAGCAGCGCCTTCACAAACAACAAAGTCGCTGTTAGCTCATTTGAACTCTTCTTAGTGGGCCATACAGATACGAAAACCGGAGAGATACATTCTCACCTTTTGTCGATTATTCTTCACTATTTATTCCATGGGGATATTTTGGACGCAATTGAAATGTAGGGGCTTCGATAGCGACTTCGTCTTGATTCTCACAGAGGCGACACTCTAGTCCACCACTTCCACTATTATAATGCTCTTGAGGAACAATATTCAGTTCGGGTGTCCTGTGGATAGAATAGATTCCAATGGCACTCAACACGGCAAACGCTCTACAGCGACCTACTCCATATCCTTCATAGAAAATTTTCGAACGTTTTGTACAAAATGCTTAAGTGGTTTTTTCGACAAAATACCAGAAACTGTGGTTTGAAAAGTGCACGTAGACTGCCAAGGCTGTACGGGGTGCGAGTCGACTGGACTGTAACCGCTGCCGAAGCATTTGTGAAGTTTTCTCCGTGTTCATTTACTATGTTCATTTAGAATACCACCCTGAAGAACAACACTATTCCTATAATGACATACGCCGTTTTTCTCCACAGGTAAGGAAAATGAAGCTTTTTCTATTTAGCGGTAACTAATAATCTAATGTGGGGGGTAGCACAATGGTAATAATGCCGTTCAATACGCCTGCGGCCCTGTTCAACCACTCTCAGGCCAGTCAGGCCTGCCGTCATTCTGGTCAGGAAATCGGCACCAGACTAATTTCCTAGCATGGTTATCGTAAGATTCCAGAAAAATTCTACTAGACCAAAATTCAAAGCCATTCACAAAAAATATCAAGTTTTCGAATACCAGCTCTAGAAACCTTCACGGATGGTGGGTGCGAGGAAACGAAGCGAATTAAAGAGGTGCTGGGATCCGTCGGTATGTGATCATAGGTCATATGGAGAGCAATGGCAGTATCCAATTTGTGGAGAACTTTGCTAAAGTTTTGCGTAATTTTAAAAAAGCATCCAGGATTTAGGCGTTAACCACGAGAGTAGAGTAAGATGGACCAACGCCTTGTTTAAAATGAGGATTGTGGTTGAATGGCCCAGTAATTTGAGAATAAGTTCTTCAAGCTTATCAACAGCAGTGTGTTCACACACTCAGCCGGCCAGGACTGGTGCTCCTCAATGTATTTTAATCGATGCAACTTGGTCTCAATACTATTAGTTTGTTAATTCTTTCCGTTTAGTTTTAGTTTCACAATCTTTCTATTATTCAAAGTTTTCTCCATCACTTAAGCCAAAATATTTCAGCACACAGCTAGCGAGGAATCAGTAGTAGCCATCGTTGGTGTTCCACCTACCTCATCAGGAACTGTAGTGATTTTCTACATACACCTGCAATTGCGTGCATTTGGTATGTATAATATTAACATTACTTATCGAAAATCGGATCGATCCTCTTGTCCGTGGCTCACCAAGAGTTCCATGTCTCCGGGGGCGCCACGTTGGTACCAGACTTGTCTGGGAGGATAGCAGCAATGGCTCGATACATCGGTAGACCACCGCGAATCATTGTGTACGGCAGATATGAATTCAGTCACCTGCAACGATGCTTAGTGAAGTCGAATGCATGGCGCATCCCTCTGGGATTGATTAACACTGAGAGCTTTGAGCTTTAACATTATTTATCATATAACAAAAGCGACAGTCGAAAAAGTCGCAGTAGATTTCAAATGCGCTTCGGAAGAATGATTACTGTTAGTTCAATAGGTACGAAATTTCTATGGGAATTGTTACGCTTTTCATTTTGTAATGACGACGGCTTGATGAGGAAGAAGTAGATATTTTTCTTGCCAGCTGGACAATTGTACCATTAACAATTTTCACAGATTCATTACATACTTTGCTTCAGTTTATTGATTTACAGGGCCTTTAAGTCTCCAGAAATCATTAAAATCATCGCTAGCTACAATATCTTCAAAGGCCCTCTGGAAGTTCGAGGAAATTCGTTGGCACGAAATTCAACGAGGATCTTCGATGGGTGGGAATGCCGCTGTGTTAGTGGTTGCCAGTAGCGACAGAAGATAGTGGATATATGTGACACTCGTCTGCTCACCACTGATATATGCACTCATCCCAGTAATATTAGAAATGTTTCATTCCTCCTTAGTGCTGGACATCCAGTGGTATACTTATTTATCCTCATATAATCCCAATCAAACAGTCATCGCAGAGTTCTTTTGATTTCATAGATTTATTGAGATTCCTCTCCAAAACGTTGGCTAAACTTAGCCTCAATCACTGAAATTATTCCTTCCCGTTTCTTCTTGGGCTATGTGTGCTTACTAACCTCCGGAGATCACAACACATCCTGTGAAAAACTGGACGTTAACAAACAGTTGGAAGAAAAATACTGTTAATATCTAGAAAGTCAGAGGCTGCGATGTTACCTTTGTTTCACTGAGACAAAACTTCCGTGAAGTACAACAATAAAGTTTCGCTTTTCATCTCTATTGTAGAATGAGGACCACTCTTTTTTTTATTTTTCTGCTTACTACCAGCTAATCTGTTATTTAAATATCTCTATCATGAATGAGAAAAAGATTACGCAAGATTGGGTTTTTTTACGAGAGCAGATAAATCCAGACAATTGCCATGGATCGCTCCACACATTCTATCAAAGATCGAGTTCAACATCGTCGATTCTTGGCGCTAGACTGCCATGTAAGGAAACATGAGATCAGTTGTCAATTGTACTAGTAAAGCAGAGAATACTTGGCGTTTTCAGATGCAATCACAACCCCAAAGACTGGACGATTTTTTGGACTACAACCAGGAGGATGATAGGTAATAAATGTACTACTCAAATGAATAACATGTTGCTAAACCTACATATACTCATCCCTCTTCTGTTCTGTTCCGGTTCGAATCGGTATTTATGAAATACTACTTGATTTATTTTCTTAACCCGAAAGTACTAAGAGAAACTTCCACCGAAATAATTTTCATTATTATTCTCAATACGTTACCCGTCATCACATTTACTGTGCCGTTCCCAGCACTTCTTGCATCCGCTTGGTTCCTCGAACTCATCATTTACGAACGCGTTCCAACACTTCGCATGTTGTTTCGGCTATTTCTTGAGGATTTCGCCTTCTTTATGAATTTCATAAAATTCTGCTCGACTCTTTTCTCCTTAAAATCTTGAGAGTAGTCCTTCTAGGGCGTTTCTAAGTGGACAGGAGTGCAGTGTTGGTAGGTGGACGAACCAATACCTTCTTTCGTGATGGACTGCATTACAAACCACCCCGCTATCCCTCTCCTTTTTTTTATCCTTAGAAATAGGAAAATCAAGCTAAACATTTCTGTCATAAGACTGCATTCTGCTTCTAGTGTTTCGATTTCGTTTCGTGTTTCTAGTGTATTTCTTACAATTGGGAAGATGTTTTTGTCACTACTATCTATAACGGCTTCTTTTTTCAATACTACACAAAAGTAGGAAAAAAATTATCCACGGACATAATTAAAGTAAGCCAATTCCTAGATTTTATTTTGCAAGTGTTGCGCTGGCAAAGCGATGATGGTAACGAAGGTGCCTCTTTCCACGAACGCCAACAGAACCTCCATTAAAATTGTGGCTATAATAGCCAAAGCCCTTATTTAAGATAATCCGCTAGTAAAGTTTTATCTACTATGAGTATTTATCTTCAACATTCAGTAACAGGGGATAAAATTCATAGTGGAACGTACCAAAAATCACAAATATTTTAATACTTGCTTGATATTTGATGCTTGAATAGCCCGTCCTCAGTGGTTGTACGGACCCAAGCATAATATCCATTTTTCGGAGATTTCCCGACGAAGCCACTGTGGTTTCCTGGAATCCCGAGGTCAGTCTGGCCAAAGTATGCTCCAGGTCATCTCCACCACAGGCAGTCGCAGCCCTTGTGGATTAGAGGGAGATTTTCCACCATGCGACTTTGATACCTTTTGAGACGGCGGTGGATTCTGGCATTCGTTTACTCTTAGCTAGGCTTTTTGATGAAAACGCCTGACTCCTTCACAGGTTGGGAGGCCCGGCCAGAGGGATGAATCACCCTTTGTACACCGCAGCCTGACATCCAGGAACACCTCCCATCCACGATGAGGCGGTAAAGCGTTGGGAGGAACATATTAACGTAAAGGGATCAAATAAGTACTACTAAAACGAGCTACTTCTGTAGAATTCACTGGGTAACTGTCTTTCTGAGCTTTCGATGGAAAAGTTCACAAATGCAAAATTTTATTACGATTACATTTTATGCAGTTTTTCTATCACCTGTATCACCTGTCGTCCCATTGGTCGTCGAGTGACTCAAGGGGGTGCCAGCAAATCTTCCATTTTTCCCTGTTGCGTGCAAGAGTAGACCAGTGGCTTCTGCTCGCTCTAGGAAGTCGTCGAGCATCATATCTTTCTTCTAGGCTCTTCGTGAAAAACTCTGACCATCGGGTCGGTGGTCTTCCTGCAGTACGTTTGACATTCCGAGGAATCCAGTCACTAACGGCTCATATCCATTGGCTGTCGTTGATTCGCATTCCGTGTGCGGTCCACTGAATCCTCAAAAGTTTGGTGTGTAGAAGGGCACCTCCGACTTTTAACTCTGACGTAGATCGGAGTTACGGACTACCGTTCCCAGTCACGTTACACTCCCATTATCGTTCTTTCGACTGCGCGTTTCATAACGTCGAATTATCTTTCATCCGTCTTACGTAGCGCCCAGGTTTCTGACGCATAAGTTAGCGCAGGGAGAATGGTGGAGTCGAAAAGGTGAGAGCTCTGGAGCTAAGTCGTCCACCGAATTGATTTCTTGACCTATTTGGACGCAGCTGGAGCAATCGCGGACATTTGCCCCGTTGAGAGTCAATAAGGCTTATGAAATAAAACCGTTCCTCGTAAACATTGCTTTTGTGAGATTTAGCCCAAGACCAGTCTTTCCACAAACGTTATGAAAATCAGCAGACGTTCGTTATGTCTGACTAGTGCTTGGTGTTATAACAGCGATGTTACCAGTAAAGCTAATATGATGTAATTACTTTTAGGCGAGAAATAGAATCTTGCACGAAGGAGACAATGGTCTGTTCGCCGTGTAGAATTTTGGGGTAACAACGACATCGGTTAGGCAAAACCT
This sequence comes from Angiostrongylus costaricensis, assembly GCA_900624975.1. Lineage (NCBI taxonomy): Eukaryota > Metazoa > Nematoda > Chromadorea > Rhabditida > Metastrongylidae > Angiostrongylus > Angiostrongylus costaricensis. The sequence continues at coordinate 637 of UYYA01000995.1, read as the reverse complement.
TCTATTTACTGTGGTCTATTTCGTTTTGGTACTCTCCATTGGGAGACTCCCATGTTCAACGTTGAAGGTGGGCTTCTGGAATTGCGAGTTACCATAGTTGTTATGATGAACTCAGAGCGCCGCTCGCCCTGTTCGTTCCATTCTAATTTGTGGGTACCAATATGACGTTATTCAGACGTTTTTCTAAGTCCACTCTTAGCATTCGATTCTCCATTGATGACCTAGAAGAATCTGTGGTCTCCTCTGTATAACTTCTTCAAGTCTAACGAGAACGATTGGACTTCATGTCCATCATAGCTTGATGTTGGCCCGTAGACGATAAGTATTGTCAAAGTCCGTATTCATCCACATCTTTTCAACCGTAAACATCTGACTCAGGTTGGTAGCTCATTCGAATGGAACAATTCAAATTCGCGTCGATGAAAACGACGTTGCACCCGACTCCTCTACTAACGCTTGTTAAAAACACTAATGCGTGGAACAGTTTTTTTTCGGTATCGGAGATGGCGTTGAATGGGTGGCATCTTCTCGTAGCAGCCATTCTGTTGACATCGTAGCCCAGCCTGCATTATTAGGTTTCTACAGGGTACGCCGATGTAAGCAAGCGTGATTTTTACGTACAGATCGTCACCCTAGT
>UYYA01000994.1:0-25396 GCA_900624975.1 Angiostrongylus costaricensis | reverse complement strand
GGCTCTGAAGAAGGCGAAATTCGCCGAAACGTCAGCCTAATCGTGAACAAAGAACAATAACATCTCGCGTTTGCTCAAAAAAATACGAACAAAATCATATGCGACTATAATCAGCTGTTCTAAACTTCCTCATTAGGAGTCATGTAAAAGCGGTGAGTTTCTCGAAAAGCTGTTGATCATGTAATTACCAAAGAGTCTTTCGTTTTTTTGTAAGTGTTATTGAAGCGTTTGGCCTAGTAGATTGTATATCAGCATGCCCTTCCAGGCTCTGAAGAAGGCGATATTGCCGAAACGTCAACTACTGTTGTATGGCTGTTTAAGAACCTCGCGATAGCTGAACAGGAAAACGACGCATTCATAATCCAATTCCGAGGTTAAAAGAAAGTCGTTCCTGGGAACGATGTAAAGTGTTAAGGGTTTAATCGAGACATTTATAGCCGAGCTATTCTTGTGTAAAACAAAATCTACGATTCTGAAATCTACGATATCTTAACTAAGTACTCTTCCCTCATCTCCTCAAATGAACAGCATATAATGTAGCAAACCATTTCCTACGAAATTGGGTTCATAAATAATTAGAAAACATAATTACAATATATTACGAAAAGTGACATATCTTCATCCAAAACTTCTTTGTGAGAATCAAAAGTGGGGCAGTTAAAGACCTACTAAAGAGGCATGCGCAAACCAGAGCAAATTCGACACATATTGGAAGGTCCAATTTCTTAAGTGACCTGCCCTTTACACTTACACTTTCCTCACAATAGGAAGAACTTATTTCTTGAGCCAGTAACTGGCCTGTGAAGAACAGCTCAATTACTGGCTCATCCTCTCTATTGGTGAGGATGGGTGAGACATGCGGTGTGTGGTAATCAAATCTCTTCATTATGACTGAGGTCATTGGTACTGGACCAAGATAACAAATCCACGATATTCCGCAGAAAATGCTTCCTGTTCTGCATCGACAACACCAGACGACCCTCTTCTGCACCGATCTTCATGCTCCTAGACATCAATAATGATGTGATCCTTTGCGGAAGAAGCCAATCATAATTAGTAGCATGCATAACCAAAATGGCGACTGTCCTATTATCCGTTAAATGGGACGTCAGAAAAGGTTGCTAGCGCAGTGTTTGTCGGTTGCCCATCCGTATGATCCCAAACCTACATGCGGAAAGAAGGTCACTGGCACCAATTGCTAGCTACTTTCGTGTACAGGTGAACAGATCACGTTAAACGCTTTTCTACGATCAAATAAAGGTAATAATTTATGATAAGCATTCTTCTTACGGATTTTCTGTCGAAGAATTGGGTACACTCAGCGAAAACGAACATAGTTTGAAGGATTTGGATAAAAAATATGATTGTAATAACAGCATGAATCGCCCTTCTGTTCTCATGGAGGAGAACCGTAGTTGTTCTACGCTAAGGTCTAATGCTACACATCGTGCGAAAACCAAAACCATATCTCTGCGGTAGAAAATAGTTTCTCTTCTAATTCAGTCAATTATCGCTCCTCCACACGATGACACGATTCAAATACAAGCTGTAAAACCACTGCTATTGTCAAAGAACAAAAGACAATTGAATACTTCCGCAGTCGTCTAAAAAATTGTGCAATGAGGAAATATTGAATACTATACTCAAATTGAGTGATCGTCAAAGAAGAATGCAATATATACTGCGATGCTTCCGTACCTGTTCCCTTTGTTGTGATCAGACCATCCCTTCAAAAACTACTACAACAGAATCAAACCCCACAATTGGCCCATTACAATGACTTGTTGTGTCCCACAAATACACCACATTAAAAAACTAATCCTCCAAAGCAAGTCTGGTTACAATCTACCGTTCCAAAAGGGATGGAAAGATGGTGAGCTTGAGGGGCAAAACCGAAGCGATGATCGAGTTCCTGTGTGCATTTGCAGAGTACTCAAGCAGTGTGTTACAAGCGTCACCGTAATCCATAACGACTTATGAGAAAACGAAGAATTTGCATCTGTTCATTAAATTGTTCGTAGAAACAATAAGATGGGAACGCAACTACCATAGCTCGTCCCCTAGAAAAACGGTGGCGAAAACGAGGATGCAGGCCGCAACAATTCTAAACAGCTCAAATAATTCGGCTAATATCATCACTTGCACATAGAATTCAACTAATGGTAAACAGAGGAGCAAGAAATGACTACTCATAATCATTTCTGGCTTTACAGACTATATTAGTATCCAATATAGAACTGTTAATGTGCCGCTGGTGAAACTGTTGTGGCCATAAACAAAATCAAAACGATGAAAACAGTCAAGTTGAAAAAAATAGCAGGATAATATCTTAGTAATGAGCTCCCCACCATCAGCATTTAACGATGTTTCTTGTACTCGTCATTTAACTAGGAACTTCTATGCCGTTATCTGCCGATGGCGGTGAAACTTAACGACAGCTGACAGGTATGGTTTTCTAAGATAGGAGAGGTTGCCGCGACAGTGCTCGCTTAATCAAGAGATCTGAACGTCATATCAACTGTAACACGTAAAATAGAAAGTCAGGAAACGTGATAAAGAGGTATGGTGTTGCTATGAAGACTTAAATAATGCAGAATATTAAACTACATCAAAGGAAGCCTGGTACGAATACGATGAACCAGAAGTCGTCATCACATTCAAAATTTTCAATTCTCAATTAATACAGTGTACTGTTCTCCACACTGAACGAGAAAAATCCACTACGATATAAATCTACGTGTTTGACCCTGGATTAACAATAGAGCCCGGATTATGACCAGTTCCAACGGATCCAATTGGCCCAACCGATACTGGACCTCCCACTGACCCAGGCATGTATCCGACTGATGCTGGCATGCCTGCGACATTTGCTGATGACACCCTAAATATTGTGCTACTTGAGAAAGATCGAATTAAAGAGGCTTGCAAATGAAAAAGGATAAGATTGACTAATGGAAAACTAAGACAGAGATAGAGATAGAGACAGGTAGATAGACAGACAAAGAGGCAAACATACAAAGTAAGAGAGGAAGTTATAAAATCTTCGGATTAATGTAAATATCATTAAGAAATCATACTTATCGAGACATTGTCGAATCGCCGGCCAAAGTGGACATTCGCCGGTTCTCGCTGCCTCTTGGGAACAAGCCATAAGAATGGACACCATAGACTCGTCTTCTGTACCATGTTGCTTGATAGAATTCCTGAATTGTCGATTATGACAATCACTGTGTTCGAACCTAGATGAAACACAACTCCGTAAATAATTAAATATTACGAAAACCTTTCAATGATGCTGAGATATTTGCAAAACTCCGGACCGCAGGTGTTTACGCAAACCGCACCCCACCGCAAACACCTGCGGTCCGGAGTTTTGCAAACACCTCAGTATCATTGAAAGTTATATTTCGCAATACACCCTGCCGTTAAAAAGAATAGGCAGCAAATGATAAGCTAAAATTAGGAAAACCTTTGAAAAAACCTAGCCTGCATTCACCGACACGGTCAACTAGGTTGCGAAAGAGCGGAATTTCCACACATCTGAGGATCTGCCCATGCCACGAATAGCCGCCAACAGGGAAAAAACGTCATATGACGATGACCCACAAAGCCTACCAGGAAGCCGAGGATAAACACCTCTGACCCAACTAAACAACCTTCAGTATTTCGTACACAAAGCGTTTCTATCGAAAGTCAATAAACCAGAGAAAGAAGTTGAAATTTCGAGTTGAGTCGAATCAAAACTACGCCTACTACGCGCCATAGAAAACGTTTAGCTTTCTCATGGAGAACGATTTGCGAAGAATACTGTTCTCAAGGGTTTAAACATTCATGACCAGAAAAGGAAAATCAGTTCGCTGAAACAGAATGCAGGATCATCGCGTAACATAGAAAGAAGAATATAAATCGTATTGCTATACCCCTCCTTGTGGTGCGTTACTTTCATTTTATTTCTTTTTTTGAGAAGGAGAAAACCACCACTGAACAAGGGAATCGCAAAATGTGCAACATAAGGTCGATGATATTCTTAACAAATAGAATATATGTATTCTTGACATAATAGTACCATCCTCTGTATTTGATCCTTCCACTGCACCTGCTGCACGAAAATTAGAAGCAGCTATAAACTGGCAAAAACTTGTAATCTCTTAAGAATAAAAAGAAACGTGCATGAAAACCTTTTGTGCGAAATGAGTGGCAAATAACTCTCAAACTGCTGAACGTGCCTCACTTTCTCGATCACAAAGTCCATATCAATAATAATAAAGGAAAAATTCTACAGCAATTTGCCACAGCCCGAAGACCAGACAACATCACAACCGATTTTCTTGATAAGAAAACTGGAGCAGGATCCGACACTAACACATATAACAAAGCTAGCAACGTATTCGAACTATTGAGGAAATTCTTGCAGAAGGATAACAATGGGATACGAAGAAAAACTATCGGATCGCAGAGGGGCCCCCAACCACTGCGCTGTACGCGCCCTTATCTATTTGTATTTTCAACATGTGAGCGTCTGCACGAAGTTCTTCATCAAGAAATTAGGCGACGGGAAAGCAATGAAATGCTCAATGTCGTTTTCAAAATGTTTGACAGTACTTCATATATGTTATATATCAGCATATATCGATGAGAGGTGTTAATGGACTTCTTGTATGCAAAGGCCCAGGATATCTTCGTGGATTAATTTTGGTTGATGTCTGAGATCTGATTGTGAATGTCCCTATCATGGATAAAGGCTCATCAAGTTTTTGTTAATGTCCAAATTGAAGACAATGCACGCAGTGATGAACCAAATATTTCTTTTTATTTTATACGACCCGTCTTCACGACTACTGTGCAGATCCTAGCACTTTCCACATTCGTTTCCACGCATCCACCATATACGAACATCTTCTAACTTTACTCTGGCTTCGGCTGCTGCTTGAGGAATTTCCTTCCATAATAAACGCTATAGAATGCTGGTCGAGTCGACTCTCCTTAGAGTTCTGAGATGGTCGAGCTGGAGCATTCCCGATTGTATTGCAGAAAGTGACTGCTCCTGGACAAAGTCAGTACCAATTTCGTCACCCCACAGGGACGGGGGTTTGGTGGGTCTGAGGCAGGAACGAACCAGCACCATTTTCGTGATGATCGACGTCACTACCACTGTGCAATCCCCCGATGAACTAGATAAGTTAGATAAAAAGGGATTTTTTGGCAGAATGGTAGAATTGGGTCAAGACAAACAATCGGTAAAAAAACTAAGTACAACAGTTTACCTCGGCTGATCCTCCCTCCCCCGTAAAAACGAATATCCACTCAAAAAGCTTTTGGAATAAACTTACGTTTGCATGTTATAGATGATCCTGAGGAGATGTTTTTCATTACTTCGCGGACAGAATATCCGACTTGGTCGAAAACAAATCTGGAATACCGATGAGGAGTAGAAGTTTGAATTACCTTCCTCTGACATGTGGTATACTAACCAAAATAAGAACATTAATGTTGTTTGCATCGAAAACAGTTCCTGTCTGATAGCGCCGCGTGTTTGCATTCGCCTGCTCCCTAGCCAGACAGACTAGCTGGATAGAAACATTCCAATACAATGAAGGAGATGGATCCTAAAAACAAAAAAGACGTTTAACAATTTCCACTCTAACTGGCTCTTCTTCTTTTAGCAGAGGTTTACAACTAAAACCCACCATTTGAGCATTCATAACTTGAACGATTCCCGATATTGCACCGTTGGCAACTATTCGACAAAGGTTAATAAACGAGAAAACAGCAAGCTCGTTATTCAACCGGCAAACCACTTGCTCGAAATATCTTTCCAAAGTCGCTATATCACTTGAGGGGGGCGAATTTTTCGCTAAAATACTATGGAGGATTCAGCTGACATACTGTTAAACGACAAGCCAAATTTGGTACCCATTGAACTTAAACGTCGATAGTGATAACAAGCAACAAAGCAGATTAAGATAACCTTCGATATTCATTGAGCACTATCCATTTAATGCGGAAATTATGGCTTCCTTCAACTTTAGACCAACATTGAACCCTTATCAAACTTTGTTAATTAAGTAAGAACAACTGGATTTACAGATATTTGACGAGATATGAGGTTTTGTATTTTAACAAGATGAAATTCTGATTTTCTAGAGGTGCAAAACACATTCTGTCACTTCTTCTTTGCCGCGAGACACATATTCCGCAACACAAAAGTACCTAACATGAGGATTTTCGCTGTACAGGACAAAACGACGTTCGCCAGTGCATCGCTGGTGTTTTCCGCCTATTTGGCGGTAATGTATGTCTAAAAATCGGGACTACCTAGTGAGATTTTCATTCGAGTGGTGGTCCACGTCACTAGATTCGACTCGGTGCTAAAACGAGCAACCACATCGCGAAGACGACCGTCTGTAGACTATCAACTCGAATCAGTCCGGCTGTGAAAACGATGAAGATGTTAAAACGTTAGCCGAATAAGTTTTTTCTTTGGACCAACCTCGTATGATCCAAGGAACCAGTTCTCTTAACCTAGTATTTCGAATAGCAAAACAATTGGGAAAAACGTTAAGCTCAAAGAACACCTGGGAAAACAAAAATCGTTTATATACGTAGACAGGGCAGTCCCTCTTTTATAAGTGTCTCACGTTCTGAACTCTTCAAGTAGTCGAATTACCAGAAAATTATTGGTAGTTATCGAAAAAAAGGAAACGCGCTGAATATGCTGAAACGAAAAGCCAAATAAAACAGCGACATAATAAAAAAAAAAACATTGATCTAAGTAGTTAGGAAAAAGCACGTGCAGCGAATTTGTTAAAAATCGTCTGCAATAAACAACACAAACAGGGTCATTGGTTCGCATAAAGCCCTGAGCAAAGCAAGCCTTCCATCCTTATGGGGTCAGCAAATTTGTACCAAATTTTCTAAGCGAATAAAATCACTTTCTAAATTTTACCGAAAGGTCATCTCAGGTGATTGTAGACGACTAATATATATTCAATCACCACTACTTTCTTGAATAGTGTCGAAGGAACAGGTCCCTTTAAGATTGACCAGTACCAAAAGTTTCATCGTTCAAATAACTATTCAACGACTCACAATATTCGACGCTCAACTTTAGAATCAGAGTGTGTCGATCCAAATGGAAATTGAAAAAGACGAGACCACTCATTTGTTGAGGAGTTTGTGGTGCTGAAGAATCACCACGTTGTGTCGCAGGTGGAACGACCACAGGAACGGAGACACGAACCTGTACAGAGGAAGCTTAGTTTCTCATTTACACAAGATACAAAGAATGTGCAATTGAATAACCAAAAACTTGCAAAATGCAATCCACATTTCATCTCGTTGAGGACCAGGCGACCCGCGGATTGATTTCGCATTTGTGCCTCAAACGCTAATGTAAGCTTCCGAATAAAGCAAAGTCCCGAAAGATAGTCATCGATAGGGGCACAAAGGAGGTTGGAGCAAGCTAGAAATAATAAATATACATCTATTGTGACGTTTATAAAAACAAATAACTGACGAGACTTGACGAACACAAAGGCACGACGGAGTGTTTCGTGATCAATGATAACAGGGGTAGAAGACGTTTCAAGTTCAGCAGAAACCTCGGTTGCCGGTGAAACTGTAGCGGCATCAGGATTCGGTGGAACAGAAAGGCAAGCCGACAAAGGTGTGCCAGCTGGAGAAGCACTCACTATCTAAAAAGAAAAGTTCTGTTGAAAATTAAGAATAAATGTTAGAAATGATCACGAAAGAAACGAACAGAGAATAAGATTTACTTCACTCGGTACAGATGCAGGTTGAATTGGAGAACTCGAATAGACCTGAGACTCATTTCCTTTACATGATTTCGAAGCGCCACTAAACCAGAACAATAAATCGGAAATGGTAAAAGTATGTGCTAATATTTGAGTGTTATAAGATACCACAGACCAACAATCACTCCACGATGAAAAAAAAATCGCAATCGCCTGTATGACCGTCTATGTACAACGCAAAATGGTATAATATACCCAACGGTAGATATGATAACCACAACGTTGCTGAGATATTTGCAAAAAACTCTGGACCGCAGGTGTTTATGGTGGGGAACGAACGCGCTATTATCCTTTCCGGGGAGTAACGCGTTCACCACCACACCATGCGGGTCCTTTGTTTCGCACGTCTCTCAGCTATTTCTATCGATCTTTTTGCCACAGCAATCACCTGTCAGCGGGGTTGATCTGGGGAGCGCAAATCGGCATAGAACCCAGTTAAGCTATGGCTGTAGTTGAAATCACAATCACAGTTGAAAGCAAGGTAGATATGATAATTGCATGAGAGCGGGTACGTTTTATCTGATCTCATGTAAAGCGTGCGAGGGCGAATACGTTGGCGAAACGGATAGATTTGCCACTTTGAGCCCGTGTAAAAGAACTAGCCAGTAAACTTAAACCAAGTAACTCCAAAGGTAACCAAGTGCACCGCAAAAAGAACATAGGACACAAAGACATGACGGGGAAGATTTTTAAGTAGCAGTTGCCATCCCCGCACAGGAATAAAATAGTCAACTTGAACTTTTCAGGTCCTGAGGAAGTTGAGATCCACTGAAGATCCCGTCAGCTTTATCGTAACAAAGAACAAAATAACACCTCGTGTTTCCTCAATAGGAGTATAAAAATCATCACAATGGACTTTGAAACTAAATCATCGAAATAACCATGGAAATCCAAAGAAAAGAAATAAATACATAAACAGAACATTTTAGCAGACATGGAGCTGTGAAATCTCGAAGAAAACAAGCAATGAAATGTTGGTCAGATGCATTTATCAACTGATATTAGCGCTTCGTCAAATCGTATTTTCTAGCACGTTCTATTTTTATGATCGAAGTACAAAGTGGAGTAATCCCAATGATTCCTTAAAAAGAAATTGGAAAGGGAGCAGCAATCCAAAACTTTGTAAGGACCACCTTAATAACTAAAACCAAATATTTTGAAAAGCTGTGAAGTATCGAAAAAAGGTGTACTTCTCATATTGCTCGAAGCAATTTCGCAATGGTTTAAAAAAAAACGTTTCGAAGTACACTTTAAAATACTACAGAGGAAGGTAACATTCTAGCAGAACAACCAAAAATGGACTTGGAAGACTACTGAGACGCTTCGAAGTAGCATCTGTATGGAGCAAAAAACGCGAATACGTAATCTACGTTTATGTACCCTTTACAAATGAACTAACTATACATTGGTTTACATCATTGTAAACCGACTTTCATTAAACCTCGCTCTAAATGACCAATGTAGCTCATTTTATTGACAAGCTAGCACGAGATTGTTACAGATCTCGGTAAGAATCTCGTGTTACCTTATCAATGAAATAAGGTACACATTGGTTTATCAAGAATAAAAGAAATTATTAGAGATCATCGTTGGTACGTGGCCAGAAAATCTACGTAAAATTATGCAAGTCCCCACTATTCAATGAACGACTACTAGTTAAATATTGCTTCTTTGTTCTAATCGCTAGTAAACACCCAACGTCTTACTCCCTTTCTATTAACTCTTTCTTCATTTAATTATTCTGTTCAATAGTTTCTATTTTTAGGATGTGTAACATTTCGGTATATATTCCACTAAGCTTATTAGAAACATTGACATCAACCGAAAATTGGACAAACATTGGATACACTAGTAGAAAAAAACCTAATCTTCTCAGCAGGTTAAGCATATCGTGGACAACGCCTAATTTCGTGTGACGGCTGCTTGCGACGATATCTAATTCGTGGGTAACTTATGAGGTAAGTCATATGCAACTCATGCCAGCAGAAACGCTAGGAGACATATAAGTCATATCTGATATACAATGGTTCCCATTGTAGTAGATATAAACGTAATACGAGAAGTTACGACGATTAATCTTCCAGTAATAGCACGGAATATTTATGGAAAAGTAACTATTAATTTACAGAAAATTTACTAATTCGTCACAATCAACTAACTTTGATATCAGTTCAAAAAATTGATGAAGACCAGCGCAGGACGGTTTGTTACGTGAGCTGTCTCGGATGGCTACCTTCTCTCCAGAAAGCATGATGAACTCCAGGTGTATATGCCCATACGTTAACCGTAGAGTTACTTCACTAATGGGTATCAAATTGAACTGAAATAAACGTTTAAAAACCCACTGAAAAAACTTTTCCAATAATCTCCCTCGCATGAAAGATATCGAGTCGATTAAGCGCTAAGCTATGTAGCATGCCCTTAGTGATGTACACAAGATTGAATGCGAACCAAAATAACGTTTTCCATCAAGATACGAGTTAATACAGAAGAATACTCCTTCGTCTAGAGCTCGTTTAAATAGAGTGTTCATTCATTTGATTTCTGTATGAGAATATGATGCATGCTGTATTAAAAGTATTATTAGAAGAGGAGGGAATAGAAAACTATTCGGAGTTGAAGTATTCATCAACATAAGTTTGGCTATGTATAGCGAATCCTTAGAACTTTTAACAGACTGGATTGTAGGCCTACAACTGAGATGGTGTGGACCAACGGGGATTTTAACCCAAAGAAAACCACTGAAGATTAACACACAGGCACAGGAACTATACTGCAACAAATATAATGAGAGAACGTCGTAGTCCTTCATAACGATTAAGAACCGCCTCCAAGATTTGTAATTCTAAAAGCGTTCCTACCAATAACGGACGTAGACGTCCACCAGTGGACTACAGCGCCACGAGATGGAACATGATGTGTTCAAAGCAACCAACGTCACTGCTCTTTCAAAAATACTAATGGAAATGAAGCACTATTTTAATAATCGAAGTTCAAAACATCGCATGCACCAGCGTGTCGAAAACCAAGTGGCCAACGTACATCGTACGTCAACAGTTCGCAACTAGATTCTAGTTAATAAGTACAATCCACCCTAGATTTTTCTACAAAACACTTGAACGAAAAATACCATGCTCTTCGTGTCCTTCGAACAAGAGAAACTCATCATAATGGGAATGTCGTTCGCATCGAAAACTAACTCATTTGTGATCTTAAATTATAGGAAAATATGGGAATATGTGCAGTCTTTCACATAGCACAACAAGCACTAAACTTTAGATGTAGGGTCCACTGAGCCCCAAACACCTCCCTTTTCTTGAATTATGAATCATAATGAGGATTTCTCACGTGTTTTTCCGGTTATTTCCGCAGCCTCTTTTAACGATTTACTTATCCTCTATTCAGGCGTGTACTCTTCTATCTTTCGAGAACATTTGTGACTTCCGTGGATGATGAAAAATGTTCCGTACACAGCTTTACACATGGCATAGTTGAGAACCGGTAATATTTCTAAGGATGTAATATGTGATAGCAGATTGAGCGCGCACTGCGCGCACCTAAGTCGGCACACCTCAGGACCGTCCCCATCCACAACAGCCTCTGTGGGGGAATTAATAAAATCCCAAGAAAGATAGTTTTAGCAAATTATGTGCAGAAAAGGCACGTGCAGCACAGTGGTTAGAGGCGTTACAACAACACACGAATTCGATTTTGCGCCTCGAGTTCATCAAGCCTTCCATCTTTCCGACGTCGGTAAATTGGTAGCTCACCTGTCTGGGAGGATAGCAGCACTGACTCGATACATCGGAAGGCCACCGCCAGTCATTTTAAAGGCTAGATATACATTCAATCACCTCCAAACGATGCTTGATGAAGCTGAACGCATGGTGCACCCCTTGGAGATTGATCAACGCCGACAGCTTTACCCTTTTTATTTTTCACATGCAGAAAATTGCTTTCCTTGCACGATGAGTCTTAAACCAGACGTATTGTGGAAGCTAACGAACGAGCGCAAATAGTATTGAAGCTCTGCTCGGCAAAATAAAAAGTTGAAAAAACGCACTAAAATGAACGCATACGACTCATTTCACAATCGTGTTGCACTGATATCAGTGCATGCGACCGTGATTGCGTTAATAACAACACCATAACATACAAGAACGTAAATCAAACCTTCAGCTTGAGTGGATATGGTATATCCACATTGAATAACTGCGCTAAAACTTTCGATGAATGGAAGCGAATTCGAGAAAAAAATGATAGCGACTGCAACGGCTCGCTTGTCGTAACCAAATAGTGCACGAGTTCGGTAAGATCTGACTTCGAGTTGAAGCTGAATGTTGTGAAACATTGTCTACTGCATCATCACTCATCGATAGAAAGCCCATCGTACTTCTCCTTTAGAATTGTAGTCATCATACAGTGAGCATTCCAGCGAGTGGCTTCTTGCAAGTTAACTTCAGGTGAGTCATACACAGAAATTGGTAGAGTCTAAAAAAATATTGGAAGGAAACAACAAAAATATAAACCACATTTTTGTTTCCAACCTGCCCAAAATTAAGATTGAACCGTTCATTCAAAGCGCTTCGAGGACGGAATGATACAATGAGTTGTTGATCTCGTTCACGACCATATGCAATTACAAGTTTGTGGAATGTATACGCTTGGACCTAGACAAGAACTACTAAAAATTTGCTCTTTTGGGCTTTTATAGTGAAAGAATCTTGAGATAAACATGGAATTAAACAAACACTGCAGAGCTTATTGTAATGTGCATCATAAGCCTTTGCGAATCTATTAACAGTGTCGTAAATGTGCGAGTAGCGGGTTAACCGCTCAATAATTGACGTTGCAATAGTGTCCGTGGGTCCACCAGCATTGATACCCGTCTGCTCATGTACCCATACACCAATCTGAATTTAAAAACAGCTCACGGAAGCAATTCATTGTTATATAATACTTTCCTAAAAGTATTGGAACTGAGTTGTAGATTACATTTCTGAAATACGGCAAACGAGACTTTGAGTAATTTAGAATTAACATTATGTGGAAACACGGAACAAGGGGCTCCGTGGAGCAGTATCTAACACGCTAGACCACGGAAAGGGTAATTGTGGTCCGATCTGCTCCGTGGTCCAAGTCTGGCGAACATCTCACCATCGCTGTGGTTGTATTTAACATTATACCTTGCCGTGAAAAGTCATAGCGGCCAGAAAATAAAAAGTTGGCAATAATTAACAACAGAATATTTAGAGCGAACTTCATTTCCTTTTTGATGGCTTCAACAATATTGGAGTGGAAGGAGGTAGACTACGTCAAAAGCTTCCCTTATATCAAAGGAAGTAAGAGTGAGCAGTCTCTTCTACTTTCACAATACTTGAATGTCTTGTTCTGCGTTGATGTGGTTCATCGGACTGCATTTTTTACGAAACTCTGCCTGCTCACATGGCTGTTTTTCGCTCAGTGTTCTGTCAATCCTGTTGAGGATGATTCGAATGAAAATTTTGTAGACAACAGACAGCAAACAGATTGGACGATAGTTGCCAATATCGTGGAGGTCACTCTTCATGAACAATAGTATAGACTTGCTGGTCTTCCACTGAGTAGGGACCTTGCATTCAAAAAGGTAATGTGACGTGTGAATCGCCGAGCACAATGTATTTACGAGGACCGGCGGAAGGTTCTTCAGGTGTTTGGACTTTATCCTGTCCGGACCTGATGCTGTTCGATTTTACACCGGCGAAATAGTATGTCGGATTTCGGAAGGGAGGACGAGTGGTACGACATATCCATCCTCCTTTGTTTCATATGAAAGCAGGAGGACGTGGCCATCGAAGATATCTGGGTAGTATTCGTGAATGATTTATTCCATTCCCTTTTCGGATGCTGTAACTGTTCCGTCTGCACGTCGGAGTGCAATCATCTTGGTCTTGTAATTGACAAAGCTTCAGTGGCCTTTGTGAATGCTTTTCCCAGCCTCTGCAGCTTCAACCATTACTGCTACTCTTCGCTCCTTAAGATCTTCTTTAATCACCTGTCCTCACTGTTTTGCAAATTCTGATGTTAGTTTGCGGTTACCTGCAGCTCGTGCGATTCCACGCTGGCGTATCATCTCGAGGGTGTCTGGAGACAAACGTCTCTTGGTGACTTTAGAACTCTCAGCTTTCACAGCGCTAACGTGAAGATGTTGAATGAGTCGATCATATTCCTCGTCGGCGTTATCGACAACGGCATCTTCCCAACAGCCGACTAATGAAATGATTAAGTCGCAGTTTATGGTTGTTTTGGGACTTCGTTTTCGAATATGCTGGCTTTTTCTCCTTTCCACGAGAAAATGGAATCTTGCACGAACGATACGGTGGTCTGATCCGTGTAGAATTTTGGGACAACGACGTCAGTTAGGTCTTTGATTCACAATGATATGGTCTACTTCGTTATGGTACTCTCCATTGGGAGACTCCCACGTCCAGCGTTGAGGGTGGGGCTTCTGGAATTGCGAGTTACCATAGATGGTCTTGGTTGCCATTATAAACTCTGATAGTCGCGCACCCAGTTCGTTCCATTCTAATCCATGAGTCCCAATGTGACGTTCTTCAGGTGTTCCCTTGGGTTCTATCTTTGCGTTAAACTGTGCAATGATGACCTTAAAGAATGTGTGGCTTCTCTGTAGAACTTATCCAAGTCCATATAAATCGGTTGGACTTCGTTTTCGTCATAGCTTTATGTGGGTGTGTGGTTGTTCGAATGAATTGATGTACAACGCCAAACTTATGTTGACCAGAACGCCGACGCCATCCACTCCTCTTTTGTTTCATGTTCCGAGGAAGTTCTGCGGTACTACAGACGGCGTCTTCTGGTGTCAGCCAGAACAACGACGTCGTAACTAATTCTTTTGGTTTGGATAACCAGGTCTTTAATAGAGGCCTGAGATACAAGTGAATTATTCGCTACAGGTACGAATTGTCACCTTAGTCGTTCCAGATCTACGCAGCCTACAGTAGCCCTGAGATTTTAGCAGCCTTCCCTAGTCGTTCTACCCAATGCTTCCGTATCGAGGGTTCTTTCGAGGTCTGATAAATGATGCTCGTTTACTTTACTTGCCTACTTACTTTACTTTAGTTACTTGTTTGTAGGATTCTGGCCGAAGTGACTCGTAGAATACAGTCCGCGTGGACAAGGACACACTCACTCACGTATGAATGAATACGTGCTCATAAACAAATCGGCGCAGCAGAAACAGAGTCGATCTCGTAAATCCACCTGCGTATCAGGGAAGCAAAGGTTTGGTCCGCGATTAACCCCCTATCCCCACATTGAGACGCACCACGTTGCCTCGACGACTAACAGGCAGGAGGCCCCGTACAAGGGAGACCCGTGGATGAGCAATGGTAATAAAAAAATTCTCAAAAAGAAAACGGAAAGCATTCCCATCCACACTATTCACCTCATTGATTTGGAATTGAAAGTATTTTTTGGGTTCTGTATGGCTCACAAATGGAAAAAAGGTAAAACGAAATAACCTTGCGTCCTTTCCTGTAAGGACTGAGATCACGTACAAGCGGGATGTTCACCATACAACACTCGAGAGGCCAAACCACTCGAGTTCTGCTGTCAAGGCGAAGACAACATCTTGCCATGTTACGCAGAAATGCTGCACAGCGTACATCAACTACGGCCGAAACACTAAAGGTGGAAAGTAGAACATTTATATATAAAGAGAAACACAGAAATTTACATTATAAGAGAAGGTACTAACTCTGTTATATGCAAAATCAATCCACCAACGTGTGGTTCCTCTTCGACGCTACGGTAACCGATCCGTTTTTTATCCAGTTCTTCACACACACGCATAAACGATATGCGGTCATCAACAGCAGCCACAGCAGTAGTCAACTGCCTTACCATAGACGGTCCCAAGCGGTTAAACTGAAATTAGCTAATAAAACTATTTTTAAAGCAATAAAACATCAGGACTGGAGAAACGTGGATTGAATAACATTGGGGAGCAACTATCGTGGCAGTAAATATGAACTACTACAATATAAAAAAAAGAGATCGAGTGTTACACAAGAACTTGATATACATATGCCATTGACCTTCTCATGGTCGACAAGTCTGTAACGGACTCGCCTAAGAAAAACTGTCGATTTAGAAAGTTCGGTGTCTCAGGAAGTGAAGTATATAGCCGAACCACATTGTAGCTGAAGTATGCCAGGATCTCATGTAAAGTCAAGCTCAATTACCTTTCAATGAGACACAAAAAAAGCCCTCAAGTTGCAGCCCTAGTCATCGAGTGGATGACGAATGAACGTCAATGGGTATAAATTATAAGTCAACGTACAGATGTTTGTATTGATCTAAAAAGTCAATATGCACTAATATCACTATCTCTATCATGAATCCTCAAATTTTCAGAAGTTTCTGATGCTCCAGAATGACGCTTAAGATCTCGTCGACTTCGAATTTGACTTAATAATGCTCGTCAAAGCTTTTCATCCCCTGGTTATTTTATAGGAGACCGGAAAAAGCAACATCTATACTTAAAAGTATGCCTGAAGCAAAACAGATTCCCACTTAAGAACGTTTGAACGAGCAAAAACGTGTCGGATGAAAACGAGCTCAAGTTCCACTTGTAAAATGCTAGTAACCTTGCAAGATGATGAGACGTTGTCACTGCATAGGAAATTAACTGGCTGCAAAAGGTTTCTCGCACCTTCACAGATGACTCAAAAGAACTGCGCGAATATCGGGCACTGGATTCGGCAATTCACCAAAAGCAGTACACTGATGTTTGGATTCACGTATCATCCAATTACTAAAAACATATAGCCTGAAGGCCACCAGATCCACTAAATCAAACTAGGTGGTTTCTTGATAACACAGGCTAAATCCTATGTATATACTTGGCCTTCCACAATACGGAAAACAACATGAAGGACTCAAAACTGCTCGCGTCTTTCTGACTCAACGATTCTCGCAGCACTCTCATGTCAAGTAGTAAGCTTAAACCTTAACCATGCCTAAAATACATATTCACCGCTTAAAGATGCGTTTTGAAATTTGTAACTGACATACCACATCTTCGAGAACCAAGATAGTAAACGTGGAAAAGGAAGTCAGGTAGGTCCGTCATCTAAACATAGGAATCGACGATGGATCAATGCAGAACTAAGATAAAGAACAAGAAGATGCGGCAACCATCAAGGACGACTAACTGCAAAGTGGGTGGATAAGTTTTAGCTAAAAGAAAGTAGCCAAAATCATTCATTGGTGCTGCAAAGAAACTGAAAATCACGACCATACACCTAAACACTATACTCGAAGGAAAGAGCTACCATGGTCGACGAACGACAGTCAAAGAAACGAGTAGGAAATGAGCTCTGGTAGCACTCGTGATAAAAACTCGTCCAAGAATTCAATTATTATCCATTTTCCAGATCCAGTTACAATATGTGATATATGAAGGCTACGCACGGCAACGTAGAACGTCGATTCCCGTAATGACGCCGGTTATTCTCAGTAAAGCGCTCGCTGGATGAAAGCGTATAAACATTGTGCACACAGTGGGATAGCGAAGTGACATCAGTTTTGATGGCGACATTCAGATTTCTGTTGATATATCTCGGTAAGCGTACAAACGGATACTGCTATAATCTAACTGGTAAATTGTAAACTCGACTGACTAGCAGCTGCTATTTTGTCAGTAAAAGCATATGTCTGCCTCCTTGTACCTTCCACACTATAAAAAGACAAAGGATAAAGCTTTTGGCGTTAATTTATCATCTAGGGATGCGTCATACATTAAACTTCATTAAGCATCGCTTGGAAGTGATTGAATATTTGGCCTTTACAATGACTCGCCATGGCCTACCAATGTATTGATCCAGTGCTGCTATCTTCCCAGCGTAAGTATGATACCAATTTGCTGACTCTGGAAGGATGAAAGGCTTAGTAGGCCAAAGGCGCGGGAATGAATTCCTTGTGCAATGCAGGGTGCCTCGGACAATTGCGCCAAACGCGCCCTTTACTATTTATACTATCTTTAAGAAATATTTCATAAGATGTTTGCTTTTAGTAATAATCATTTGGCGAACCATTTTGAATTCACAAAAATAAAATCAGAACACATCACGAAATTCCTCGCGATGCCACCTACTTTCACATTAGGTGTCCACACGTCATCGTTCTCGAATCGACCGAACGCTTTTGCTTCTTTGTCTACCACTTCGTCAATTGGTGCCGAAATAAGTTGCTTCTCCTGCAAAACAATTTCTACGGGATAAACATGAAACATTTGCATAGCAAAAACTAGAAGACTCTCAAAAAAAGTCACGAAGAAAAAAGTGTAGAAAAATCGTACTCTATTCAGTTCCATCATTTGTACTTTATCATCCAGCGTACATAATAAGTAGAAACTCGTTTTAACAGTGAGATTTTCATTGGAAACAAATGCAACCACCTAAAAGGAAGTCATTTAGCTTAAGAAAAATTATTCGTATGAAAACAACGTACCAAATAGAAGTGCTCCTCTTTGATAAATTGCAAACAAATACGATCAGCCGGGAGAGAATGAACCTATTGAAGAAACTGTTTCAAAAAAAAAAATTCGAAGAGCGAAACAGATCTCAGATCAAACAAACCTTCTTAAAGAAGGGTGCCATTTGATTTTCATTGATTATACGCACTTGAAGTGTTGCAACAGATCTTCGATATCTCTCGATCATCAGCAGTACTCTAAAAAGAGTTAGAAAAAGTCAAGACCTAAGAAAAAAGAACCATTCCCACAACACAACCGTTACTTACTTCAGTCGATCAATTCGTTTACGCAGAGAATCTATAGACTGCCCATTGTATAGAACTGTCTCAAATTCTTTGAGCTCCGCAGCAGAACCAGGAAGAAACTCTGGAATTCATAAGAAAGGATGAATTCACCACTTTGGTCAACATTACACAGATAATTGCCACTTCTAGTTCATTCACGAATTCGCTCCTTTAAAGGAGTTTGAACTGACCCATAAAGCCCGCACTACACTATCTAGGAATAATTACCGCTTCCAATTTAAGCTGACATGTCTCAGCTCGTATAAAACTGTGCCAGTCGGGACAAGAACTACTAAACAAACAGGGCTTTCATGAAGGTGAAGCAGCCGCTAACGTTGACCGAATAAAAGTTTTAAATGCCAATATCATGTCAACCAGCGAATGAAAAGCGAATGAACAACCGGAATATCTTACAAAGTGTTCGGCTTCCCTACCGCAATTTTTTCTTTAAAGAGAGAACGTGAATAAATCACTGAAACGCCACTAATCATGTTTCAAGGCATGGTAACAACCTAGCACTAGCTTAGTGAGGAGGATAGTTTGTAAGATACAAAATAATTATTTGTGGCTAAGTTTACTAGAAGTCGGTCTTTCGAATTATTAACCGGAATTTCGTCCAGCAAGATATAACGACTTTTCCAATGTATCTCCTGTTTTCGGTCCCTACACTGGAAGTTTTAAAAATATAGATTCTTTCCCTAGTTTCCTCAACATCCCAATTCTAAATAGAGATGAAATTGAAAGATTGTCTAATAGAAAACATATACCCTAAAGACAATAGAGCAAAACTTCCATAAATGTACGCAATTTTTAACCCAAACACTGGGCTTATCCAGAAATCGTCCTCAATTGTCGAAAAACCAGCTCGGGCATCATTCCCTAAACTACGAGTTGCACGAACGAATAAATGAACCAGATGTGTTTAATCCAGCTTGCCAACTTTCGTAGAAGGATCTTCTAGCAATCGACGTACTTTCAACGTTGAAGAATTCGTTTTGCCATGGCCAATTGTCAACCTAGAGACCAACTGTGTATGAAAGCGCAACTTCATTATATCTCACACTCGCTCAGAGATAATCTCCCCGTAAATATTATCCATTTTCTCATTTTACCACATGCTTCTTACGCTAAATATTATTATTGATATTATTTATTCTTGCTTCCAGGAATTACGAAATTGTCGCACCCATGCAACGTGGACTGCTCAAGACCATAGGTAGCAAGTATTTCCTATCGTACATTTTCACAAGTGCAACAAGTTTCGTTCACTACAGAAACTTTTTGGGCAGAAATACTTCAAATCTCTTCTAGCAGTAACTTCAGAGGATATGTAGGGATCACCATACGTTCCAGCCAAGTACGGTTTTTAACAGATGGCGATCTACGAGACCCCATTCGCTTCTTCGCACTATAACACCTAAACATGTACTCTTCCTCACTCTTTCTATCATTTTTGGCTATTGACCACACTACCACTTATGCTGTTTATGTGTATATTTGACGAAATCGTTGCTATTACTGTTCTAATTTCAGGTGTTCAGTACTTCAAAGACCTTTGGAAAAGATTCCTTCATTACACTTAGATATTTATCTTAGGTATATCCTTTACACCGTGTTTTTACAAATCCAATCGAACTAAAACTTCCAAGAAGAAAACGGCAACGAAGTCTTAATTTTTGAAAATCCCAGAGAAACAGCGGCAGCTGCAAACATAGACCATACATTATAGAACACCGCAGTGTTCTGCTGAACGATGTCTCGCATTGCTTTCGCGTTTGAAAAATAGTCGTGAAGCAACAAATTGGGAGAAATATTTCAAACTTCAACTCTGTCTTTGGCTTTAGAAAGTCAAGGTTTACCGTGCTAAAATAAGAATTTCAATCTTATAGGCAAAGCTTTGAGGAATAAAATAGTTCTTGTTGGAATTAATAGAACTCACTAACAGCTGAGATATGCTGATTGAATATAGAATGCGGCCACTATTTTCACATCCTACGACTTCTATAGAGGCCGTTGTCATGCAAATGTAAATATTGCTTGCATAAAAGTCTACTTGCTCAAGCATGAGGTTGTGTTGCAAGCTCGAAGTGGCACATCGTGATTTGACGTTATACCCAGTTAACACAATTTTGCCAACTTCAACTCTAAGCGGCAAGATCTTGACTTCACCCTACACCCTTCTTTTCGCACGTCGTTAGTTCACGCATTCTTTGGTAATGATAAACTAAGAGGATAACTTCAATG
Source organism: Angiostrongylus costaricensis (assembly GCA_900624975.1). Taxonomy (NCBI): domain Eukaryota; kingdom Metazoa; phylum Nematoda; class Chromadorea; order Rhabditida; family Metastrongylidae; genus Angiostrongylus; species Angiostrongylus costaricensis. Next base: position 4,517 of record UYYA01000994.1, on the reverse strand, counting down.
ATGCTGAGATATTTGCGAAACTCCGGACCGCAGGTGTATGCGATGGGGAACGAACGCGCTATTGTCCTTTCCGAGGAGTAGCGCGTTCACCACCACACCACGCGGAGTTTTGCAAATATCTCAGCAACGTTGTGGTTGTATTTCGCTTAGTAACCTGCCATGAAAATTATAGAAGGCAGAAAACAAAACGTTAAACATTGTGATTTCAACTACAGCCATAGCTTAACTGGGTTCTATGCCGATTTGCGCTCCCCAGATCAACCCCGCTGATGAGTGATTGCTGTGGCAAAAAGATCGATAGAAATAGCTGACAGACAGGCGAAACAAAGGACCCGCATGGTGTGGTGGTGAACGCGTTACTCCCCGGAAAGGATAATAGCGCGTTCGTTCCCCACCATAGACACCTGCGGTCCAGAGTTTTGCAAATATCTCAGCAACGTTGTGGTTATCTCAGCATCATTGAAGTTATATTTCGCAATGTATACCCTGCCGTTAAAAAGTGTAGGCAGTAAATAATAAGTTAAAATTCAGAGGATAACTGTTATTTAAAATGAAATCTGTGTACCTATAGCATCTAAACTGCAAAGTACACGCCCGCTGAACATATTAACTGATATAACCACACATTCTTCTCGGGTCTCTACACTATCTCGAAGAAGTGGAAGCCAAAGACACGGAACAACGGCTCCTGAAACATGAAAAAAAAAACACTTAAAGAATGGAAGTGGAAGAGAACGTGAAACTGGTATATTTACCGGCATAGATAACAATTGAAAGAGGTTTTGCTGCTTTAAGCCGTTTTCGAATTCGAAGCAGTCGTTCGCGGCAGCGAACAACCAGTGTTTCCGATAATAGACGATCAATTGAGAGGCGCCTGCATTAAAATAACATAATGTAAGCAGATGTAATATCGGTCGCCGTAAAAGTTCGATTTTCGCACCCGGACCGACTATCAAGCTGGCCGAGATCGGGTGCAACTGGATGGTGTCGCACATTTAACGTTGTATCACAACCGTCATCGCCAAAAATTGTTACACGATACTGAGGTTCTAGTCTAAACAGAAAAGTGATTGATTTAAAATCAGAGAAATAAAAGTTTTTTTTTCGAAATCCTCGTTCCTAAAATGACGAGAAACGATGACTAAAGACTAACCTAACGTGATTAGTTAAGCCTTTTTTCGTAATACGCTGAACCCAATATCCGATAGACAAGACGCGCTCTTTGGGATCATAGTTCTCAATGACTATTTTGTTCCTAGAAGACAATATTAACAAAGCATCAAAATGAAAACAGATATGAGAAAGAAAATACTGTTCAATCGGAAATAATTCGTATGGATACCAACCTCAGGCGTCCCATAGCTAATTGTGACGCTTGGCAAAAAAGAACATCAAGTTGAAGCGACTGTGCAAACGTATGAAGAAAGTTGTACACTTCGTTTATAGGCTGAAAAAAAAACCTGAAGGATCTAAGGCAAAAATGTAACATATCTAATGGATTCCTACGCAGTACCATCCTTAACTAACATTTTTTGCAATGTCCATCCTATGCTGAAGCACACTGTGCAACATGTGCAGCTGCAAAGGATGAACCAGTTGGGCTCCATAACCAATCTCGTAATCTTCGACCAACATTTTGATGTTCAACAATGTCCAAGGTGTTTGCTCTCGTTCACCCAAGACCGTTAGGCTTACTTCGAATTCACCGGGAACTGTCAGAATGAGCTGAAAAAAGTCCTTTCAAATGCACTTAGTATCATGCTAAAATTTCCAAAACGAAAATTAAGTCTTTTGAAATAAGACCTACAAATGAAAAGTTCAGATATAAGAAGCGAAAACAAAACTAGATAGAACCAATTAAAGTGTTCTATCGATGTAATAGTTATAGAACAGGTAACAAATTAGCACACCATTCCATTTCTTATCACGATACCCTTGATGCGCGGAGACAACGTAGACGAAACTTTTGATATTCGATACTGCAGGACCTGAAAAGTGCAAATGTACATTATAATGTGAAAGCGAAATAATAGCAGTCTAGAATAAATACTATAACGATTAAGATCCATAAAGAAAGTCAAAATATTCCCAAAGAAAATAAGAATGGAGAATATGAAGAAGACGAATACTATGGATACTATGTGGATAAACCCACCTGATTCAAGCGCAACAACACATTAGCCTCTTCAACTGGCGATATTTTGGGCTTCGAAACGAAACGCTCTTTGATTATTGTAGGGAGGTGCATATATGTGCCCTGCAATAATCGGCAAAAGGATAAGGAATAAAAGCTCACGGCGCTGATCAATCCCTGAGGGATACGCCATGCATTCGACTTCATTAAGCAACGTTGGAGGTGATTGAATGCATATCTGGCCTTTACAGCCTTTACAAAGACTAGCGGTGGCCTACAAATGTACCGAACCAGTGCTGCTGTCCTCCCAGACAAGCCTAGTACCAATCTGACGATCCCGGATGGATGGAAGGCTTGATGATCGATCCCATGTGTACTGCAGGGCCTCTCCGACCGCTGCGCCACACGAAATAATCGGTACGCGATATAAATGAAAGAAATCGTAACATGTACCGTACCTGTGTCAGGACGTCGACGGCAGCTGTGATTTGAAAAGCAGGTAAACGAGCCAACACAAGTTCTTCGCGCGATATTGCAACTAGACGGTCCGCAGTTTCCACGAAATATTGCGAATGTTGATCCAGAAGATAACATATCGCCTTTGAAATGAACCAACATCGGATACAAATCCAATCAGTACGAAATTGAACTTAGAATGTTTTCATTTTTTCAGTCCATCGTTATAGAAACCACTAAAACATTTAGATAAGTACAAGAAGTTAACGTCAGAGTCGGAAATTTAGGAGAAACACACAAAAGCCCGACTCTGGAACAATTAGGCAAATTTGACCACTAAAACAAGGTAAGAAAAAATAGGTTGACTTTGGAATGCAAAAAAAATCTATTTGAAAGTTGCCAAACTAACAGCGCAAGATTCAAACTTCTTCGACGATTTCACCCACTTTACGACAGCCAACAACTTCACGAACAACATTCGCGTTGAGTGCGCGAACTGCACCAAGCTAATCTTTTTGTCACCATCCAGCTTCTTTGGCAGTCTAAAGCACGGCTATTATCATCTACAAAGGTCAAATAAAAACTTTGCGATTAGCACAACCAATTCGTGTGTTATCCGTTGGTCTTTTACAATTGAGCAAAGACCATAAATAATAACTATCACAATGTGTTAAAAAGGATCTTGTAGTGCAGTGGACTGAAGCACCCTGCAATACACATGGGATCAATCCCCGCGACCAAGGTTCACCAAACCATCCATCCCTTCGGGTCGGCAAACTAGTACCACACTTGTCTGGGAGGATAGCAGCATTGGCTCTATACGTCTGAAGGACACCGCCAGTCACTGTAAAGGCCAGATGTGCATTCAATCACCTCCGTCGATACTTAATGAAGTCGAATGCATTGCGCTTCCCTCAGAGAGTGATCAACACCGAGAACCTTGTGCTTTTTTTTAATGTATAAGGAACCAGAATAAAACGATCCAGTACAGATGTGATGTCACCAAGCAAAAAGAGTGCCTCAAAATAGCATCATAAAGCAGAGTAGTAAACTGTTTGCCTTACAGACGATTATTTGGGCATAAAAAGAATTCAGCACACAACTTTAGTGGCGGACTCAAACAATGATGTTCACTTCTTTTGAAAACTCTACTGAGTAGCCTTCAGCTCTATCCAATCAGATATCAGTTAACATTCCAGTCCAAGTGCAATAAGATGCGTGTCAGTAATCGTTTTAAGCTCGTACTAGTCTGGATTTGTACACGGTCGAAATGTTGATCCCGAGTTGTTTCTCATTCTTATTCTGACAGTTCCCGGTGAATAGTCACTGTTCTCATCATTACTTTCCTTTCAGAACCAGTGATATCAATCCTAATCGTAATGAAACAAGCACCAAAGGAGGAAGAAAAAGAAGGTTATGAGGGAGATTAGTGGAAAAAAAGAACAACTTACAGTTCTGACAGCACCGTGATTTCATGGTAAATTTGCTGGATCGCAAAGTCCAGTAAGTAGTTCAGACTGATGGTGGGTGGTCCGCATTTCTCCGGCACGATAGGAAGTACCGGTTTATTGTGACCCTCATCGTCCATCAGGACAACGGGGAAATTCTTCTAAATGAAAGTATTAATTCGGAAATCGAAGACGAAACTATCGACCAAGGAACATTTTAGGAATTTATGACGACGAAATGTCACAAACTGCACAATAAGGCAGATAAAGGGATATAACGGTGGCACGGCCGAGAGAAAGGCAAAACGAAGAACCCGCATGGCGTGGTGATGAATGCGTTAGCCCCCGGAAAGGCTAATAGCGTGTTCGGTCCCACCGCAAACACGAGTAGTCCGGGTTTTGCAAGTGTCTCAGCATCCACAACGTTGCTGAGATATTTGCAAAACTCTGGACCGCAGGTGTCTATGGTGGGAAACGAA
>UYYA01000993.1:0-25447 GCA_900624975.1 Angiostrongylus costaricensis | reverse complement strand
TGTGATTGAAATCTTGGTTTAGCGTTTTCTCTGTTTGGTTATGGAGGTGTTTGGCCGAGTGGATTGCTGTCAAGTTGACCGTTCCAGGCTCTGAGGAAGGCGAAATCCGCGGAAACGTCAGCTTGTGCGTAATTAAAGAAATAAAATAGCACCTCGTGCTTGCTGAACAGAAGTAGAAAGATATATTCATTTTGGGTAGTTTGAATTCCTCCAGAATGTTTCGAAGGTTTTACGCACGGAACATTTAGATTCCTGTTTTTACCAGTTTTACCAGGATTTTACCAGGATTACCAGTTTTAACTAAAAGTCTTCCGCGCTATATGTCTGCGTCAAATTAACTCCTACTGGAGTGTTTCATCTAGCTTTACGCCTAGCGCCTTGGTGCTGTTTTATGCGGACACATTGTGGCCTACCTATTTCGCTAACATATTTGTCCCTGCCTGCTTAACAAGAGATCTGGTATATTGCACCGGAACTCATGCAATCACCGCCTCCACCGTTAGGGAAAATTATGCAAATTTCCGTTCGTACAGAAGGTCGTAGAAATGGTTGCGGTCTAGTTGTCGTTTTTGAGTGTTCAATGCTAATTCACTCACTGTTACCGATTTCTCTAGAACGGCACTTTTTAAGCAAAGGTCCGTTGGAGGTGAAGGGCTGGATAAACAAGACTTTATCCTCGATAGATCTCGACCGTTTGGGGTTTTACATCTACAGGTATCTCGATAGTCTACAATTTCGCAGCCACTTTTCAGAGATTGGTCTGCTCTATTCCTATGCACACACTGGTGGTTGGTTGTTGGAAGCATGCTTCATACAAGCGCCCTTTTCGTGTGTGATGGGTGAGAGAAATAGTAATGAACCAGTATATTTTTGGTACCATTTTTTGATGTAGTCTTTCTCTCATAGGTTAATTTGAACATTCAGAAATGGAAGCCAGTTCCTTCGCGGTTGCTCTCGGGTGTATACGATGTTCGCTGATTGTTCTTTCAATGACTCAAAACATTTCCCTCTCCTTTTCTGCGGACCAGTTGAAAAAACAGCTGTCTATATATCGGCAGTAGAGTAATGGCCAGAGATCAAGTACTGATGCTTCTACTTTAGACACAAACGCAATAGCAAAGTTTAGTGCCAGTAGCTGTCTCATTGCCAACCCTCTAATTTGTGCGTAATATTTTCCGGACCACCTAAAGACTGAAGAACTAAGCCACTGTTTTAAAAGGGTTATTAGTTGCGCAGTCAACAAACCGTATACTTTCTTCTCTTTTCATGCTCAGATAGCAGCTCGAGAATGGCTTGTATTTTTTATGATCACTGGTCAAATAGCTTACTTGATGAGTATTCCTTGGGCTTTGATTATGATCAGGGATTGGAGTGATCGATGCACAATCTCCAAAGATCATTTGGGGATCAACCTCACAATGAGCATAGGTGTCGTAATAGCCTACAACTTCCAGACCGTTTCTAAGCGTAGGAAATCCTCACCACCTGGAAAAGGCATTGTAGACCCTTTCAATTGCATCGATCAGTTCAGCTACCCAATCTTTAACGAGATCTGGCTAACTGTAATTAAAAAGTTCTTATTCGTGTTCTCATTCGTTCGATTTGCTACTGACAAGAAGATCCGTCTCGGTGCGCTTACGAAGACATCACATCGAGAAGAAGAACAACTGTGGACTACTGCACTCGGATCGTCGACTCTGATGAAGACGAAGCCGATGAAACGAAACAAAACAACATAATTATTAGCTTAACAGAAAAAATAATGACCTGTTATAATACCAAAATTCAGCTTGACAGAACTTTATTGATTAAAGTAAAAGCCGTTGGAGTCGAAATATTTCTACCAAAATACGCAACATGTAGATCTCTGAAAGAAACAAACGAATTTTTCTTCCTATAGTGCAAAATCCTGCATACGTAATGAAAACGTCATTTTTATCAGAAGACTCGTTATTGATGACTTCCTCAGTTATAGATGCTGGAAAAAAGTGATAGTTGGTTAGGGTATATTCCGAAGAGTAGGGTGAGTGAGGAAGGGCGTAGTAGCCCGTGCCGCTCAACTTTTGAATTGAAGCGCTGCAACGTGTGATTGAGTGTAGACGTATAAGAAAATAGGTTTTCTGTTAGCCATGTTTAGAGATATTCTAAAGTACATTGTAAACCGACTTTCATTTAACCTGGGTGTAAATGATCAATGTGCCGCGTTTCATTGATGTGCTAACAAAGGGTTGTTGCAGGATGGATTATCCGTGGATGAACAAATTATTATTAATGGATGGCTATTTTCAACAACAACAACAGCAACAACAACAGCAACAACAACAGCTACTACTACTACAACAATCGTTTTAGTGTAAAAGAGCGCTGTCGGATGCAGATGAAGTTCCCTGATTCGAACGATGATCCACTGAAGAAGATCCTATGCGATACGGCGACGAAGACGCCACATTAAGAAGACGAGCGACAATGGGTCATCGACTCGGATCATCGGGTCTGAGAAAGGTGAAGACGTCGAAACGTGAGCCAAAATATTTGGTAACAACCTTGTCTTATCCGGTCAATGAAACAATGTACATTCTGCAGTTTGTAAGATTTCATCAATTTCATTCCAGTATTTTTTGTTGTGATCGTTTATTTCAAGCTTGAAAACTTTGAATTACATGGTTTATCCATCGAAAAATGTTACCATAATTATCGTTTGGTGCAACTTTCTTCGCCTGAACCAACATCGCACGTTGTGAGGTTCATAGCACTTCTTTCGTTCGATCGGTTTTCTCAAATTCGTTGTCCACAAAGGCATTCTGGTCTGCTAGTACGCTCGGTAATTGGTTGTGGATTTTTGGCTCACTTCAATGTCGTTGAATGCCATTTGAGTTGCCTCTCCATGTAATCCTGCAACAGTTGTACTAGGGCGCTCCTAGCTCCTGCGGATCGGAAATCGTTCTCCAGTATGACACCAGTTCCCTGCCCCGGAGACATGGGTGGCTTGTTTGGTTACAGGCGAGATCGAACCGAGGCCTTGCATGTATTGAACTGCATCGCTACCTCTGCGTTAATGAGGAGTTCCGATTATAGGGTTTGCATACCCTCAGTGAAATGTTTATAGGCGCACACGACCTTCACCGTTATGACGAGACATATCTCTGGTATGGAACATCGTAAAACGTCGTATATTGTACTGTAGGTTGGCAAACTTCTCCTCAACCCTGATGATTTTTGAGTGGCTATCATTGCTCTTCCAAGTTTAACTTGAGCCTAAGAGATCCGACTTTTTTTTTATTAAAGAGAGGTATTTCAACGAGCATGAAGTAGTTGTAAATTAAGTCTTACGAAAAGAATTAAGTATTCTGAGATAGAGCACCATTCCCCACTGTGTTGTGAAGCTGCCGAGGTTTCACAAGCTTCCCTTCTCTTCCGTATGGTGAGTTAGCATTACGTGGAAGGGAAAGTGCGGCTGTGTAATTAAGACGATTCAGGACATGAAAAACATACAGTTAGATAAGCAGACGACACTGAGGACTCAGTGTTCGAGAATACCACAACCACGTCGATATTTACATTCAGGAAAAAATCAATTCTCATTAAAACCGTTCCACACAGAAACTATATGTAAGAAGTGAAAAACTAAACCTACGACACTCCAATCCTAGAGCAGCTACCCTTTTTCTGATCTCCTCAGTGTCCTGTACCCAGAGAATAAGCTAGACAGAAGTTACTGCAGACGCTTTATGTACTTTTGTGCAGTGAGCCGCATCTTGAAATAAGAGGATGTTTCCAAAGTAACGGAGTATAGACTAAAAGGTTAAAACCAACTCTTAGTAAATTTCCAAACAAAGCCTGAAAAAGAAGAGCAATTAGAGGACCAACAAGACCTAATCTCTTGTTTCGAATACGATCTCGATCGTCGAGTTCGCTGCGTCGCGGTGCTGCTAGTGAAAGTCGGTGGACCATGTACCCAATGAAGTGCCAAAATAACGTGATGACGAACCCACGAAAAAAAGAACTTTTTTGGGAAAAAAATCACATACTGCTTTCCATGTTTCGTAGAAATCCTGCACTCCAGCATGGAGCAGAAATTCCTTTTGCAAAATTAATTTTCCTCATCATATTTAATGCGATGTTCCTTCACAACACCTGACTTCGCACCACGCGCTCCAGTGAACTCTAGGGCAACATTTTGCTCCCGGAACCAGAGAAGAAACGCTGTTATATCTTTGGCTCTATAAGAATGTGTGATTTAAAAAAGGATAAAGCTGTCGGCATTGATCAATCCCTGGCGGATGGGCCATGCATTCGATTTCATTAAACATCGTTGGAGGCGAATGAATGCATATCTGGCCTTTACGATGACTCGCAGTGGCCTACCGATGTATCGAGCTAGTGCTCCTATCCTTTCAGACAAGTCTAGTACCAATTTGCCGAGCCCGGAGAGATGGAAGACTTGGTGAGCCATGGGCGAGAAGATCGATCCCGTGTGTGTGTTGCAGGGCGCCTTCGATCATTGCGCCACACACGCTCTAATAGAATGCATGATAGTCCTAAAAAATGTGACTAAATAGTATATGGTCAGTACAAAAAAAAACTAGAACTCTCAGATTCAATCTCAGAAAAAAAAGCCTTTAATGACCAGAATCGAGCACGCTATTACCCTGTCCGCGGCTAACACGCTCATCACCACGCCGTGCGAGTCCTTATTCTTCTTCTTCCTTTCAGCCGTCTTATTGACCTATAGGTGCTATCAGCAATCACCTGTCAACTGTATTGAGAGAAAGGCGAGACGAAGAACTCGCATGGTGTGACGGTGAACGCGTTAGCCCCCCGAAAGGGTAATAGCGCGTTCCCTCCCCACCGCAGACACCTGGGGTCATGAATTTTGTAAATATCTCAGCATTATTATGGTTAAATTTTACATAATACCTTACCATTAAAAGGACTAGACAGTAAATAAAAAGTGAGGGCATTATGATTTAACCACATTTGACCCACCTGAATAACAAAGGCTTTGTCCATCGGGAGCTTCAAAATCCCGTCATTTCGTGATTCTCGAAGTCTTATATTATGTCCTCGAAGATATGATGATCTACAATAAAGCCAAGAGCTTGAAACGCAAATATTTAAGGAATCTCTTTAATAATAGAACGTCAAAAAATCCTCCATATCTCGATGGACTCCCTCTCCACCACAAGGCATGTCATCGTCATCATCTTCACACATTGTAATTATCCTAATGCAGCCAGCACGAGATTGTTTAAAAAAAGGCTTTATTCGGGCCAACGTCTCGACGCTTTCGCCTTCTTCTAGGCTGCCTTGAACCAAGTCGATGGCCGGCAGCTGGTCGCTGACGCGATGTGTTTGTTCGTTGCCGCATCGAGTCGAGTTATGTCAACCGCTTGTCACTCAATCATATAGAAAACTATTGAATATTTTCACAAGTGTTACGCATGGCAGTACTGAGGCCCTCGCTGTTCCCTTCTCTCAGCCAGTCTTCTTACCCTAACGGTACCATCAGCAATCATCCGTCGGCAGGAATGAGTTAAGCTGAAGCTGTAGTCGAAATCACAATAAATTACACCCTACTGTGAAGGAATAATAGGCAGTAGATAAGAGTTCTACACTATTATCTAGATTGGAGCTTCAGCTTAACTGGTCAAATATCTATTTCCCTTTCCTAAATTATTTATGTTGAAGGGTGATTGCTAGTAGCACCGTTATGGTAAAAGACTAGGTGACAGAAATGCAAAGTAAGGTCTTCAATGGTGCAGTGGGTAAAATGTGAGACCTCAGAAAGGGTAATCGCGGTTCGATCTGACGTGGTGTCCAAGTTTTGAATATATCTCAGCATTGTTGTGGTTGTATTTCACACAATACCCTGCTGTGAAAGAAATAATGGGGCAGCAGATAAAAGTTATACAAAACGATTTTGACTACAACCTCAACTAAACTGGGTTTAATGCCGATTTGTGCTCACCAAGTCATTCGCGATGAAGGGCGATTGTTGATTGCAGCAATAGGGTAAAGAGGCAGGCTGAGAGTAAGGCGCAGCAAAGTTCTCAGTGGTTCCATGTTCTGTGTAGAGCCCAAGACGGTATGCTTTTGACGAATCCTGAACATTCATTGGAAATGCTGTCAATACGTACCCTGAAAAAATAAATAATAGGTAGTAGACGATAGAAATTATACATTCCTGACAAGGTTTAAGGAACTAGAATATTTAAAATTGAGGAGCAACTGGAAAACCGAGCAACAGTACCATTAATGCCAATACTCAGTTCGCAGTTCTGATGTATGAAGTTGATCACATTATAGATGAAATAACGATTCAATCTTAAACAAGTCAAAGCGCTGCACAACGCCCGCAAATTGACCTGTAGAGCGCTATTTTGCATTGTCGTGGATGGGTGCACTCCTAGTGGTTGGATAAATCAAAGGTGTCATCAGCAGAACTGTCACGCAAGCACAAAGAGTTGCTTCCATTTAAATGTCCATCTAATAGTAAATCAATCAAAAAATTGGATACGTCGAGATATTTTCCATCCTTATTACATGACAAGACATCACATGCATCTCAGTATGTAGATTTTATTACCTCTTGTATTCGATTAGTTTCCTTGCATGCATCATCCATGGAGGTCTTCCAGTGGCTTTGTTTGCTGCTTGAAGTTTTTTTTTTCATGAATGTCATCGAATGCTGGATGGATTGATTCTCTCTGGAATAATGAGACAGCTGTATTAGGGTGCTCCTACTTGGATTGCAGAGGGTGAACTTTACTCGGACAAATCAACAGATCCCGCACCAATTTTCCGACCCCGAGGAAATGAGAGGCCTGGTGAGCCCGATACGAAGTCGAGCCAGCACCAGGCTCGTGATGTCTGCCATTACTACTTGTGTACTACTCGCGCCCTATTTCTATTCTTTCTAATATTCGGAAACGAAATGCTTCCATTTCGCAAATTTGCGTTCATGAATTCATTCTCGGTCGCGATACGGAGTAAACAGCTCGAAATGGACTTTCTTCTTTTTACTGACTACCATTTCTTCAATACATCTCGACAAATTCCTGGACGACGAATCGTTCAGAAACCAAGCAGAGGCGGAAACAGCATGCAATGACTTCGGTTTCCCGAAAATTTGAGACTACTATTATTTTTGTTAACGAAGTTTATTAGAGCTGAGAAGTGTCACCTCAAAAACGCTGGTTGAAATCTGGATTAATTTCCGAACAGCCCGATATTAATCTAAATAAAAACTAATACAACCAACATAAGGTTAACTTTTTATTTACTGCCTACTATTTTTCGAGGCAGAGTATTATGTGAAATACAGCCACAGTGATGTTGAGATATTTATAAAACTCCGAACCGCAAGTGTGTGCGGTGGAGATCGAGCACGCAATTATCCTTTCCCGTTGCTAACGGGTTCACCATTACACCATGCGGATCCTTTGTGTGCGGCCTCATGTGGAATACTCTGTGGAAAACTCATAGAAAGCAGTGACTGTGCAAAGAATCTATCTTGTTTTCAATGTGTTTGAAATCAAGGTTTCGCCACTTTTCTACTGGGATTATGGAAGCGTTTTGTCGACTAGATTGCGATCAACTTAACCTTTCCATGCTCCGAAATGCGCCGAAAGGGCAGCTATTGTGAATAAAAAGTGTAGTGAAAAGCTCGTGTCTGCTTATCAAAAAAAAAACAGCGAGTGGTTGATCATCTTGCACCTTCTCTGGAATTCAGTCAATGCCTATACTCGATGCCTTCCGGCGCCGATCACTAAAGAGCCACCGTAACATTTTTTAAGAGAACTTTATGTTCGAGAAGTGTCTAGGAGTTTTGCTACGAGGGAACAATTAGGAAGATGTGTGTGGATTCAGGGGATGTTCTCTCTGTCGATTTAGAACTGGAATTCCTGATATCTTCATTGTATACGTAGACACATCGGTGAACATCCTCAGCACCTAGAACCTAAGGGTATACCTAAAACCTGCAGTGAACTGAGTGAAAAAATAACCACAGTACCTTACAGGAATAACGACTTCGGACGACCTATCATTGGGTCTAGATGAGGATATAAAAGGTGAAGACTTGTACTTGTAATCAATGAGGCTTAAGAACTCCGCTCATTTAACTAAGGAGCTCTCATTGAGGTGGTAATGCAAGTGGAACAACTCAAGCACGCCATCGTCGGACTAAGCTGAACAGGAGTACATCATCATTAAGTCTTCTTTACCATACCGAAAATTAACTCTTCTCAGAATAAATTTGTCCTTTTTAATTCGAGCTTGCCTATAGACACTGCTGCCACCGAGACGATTCGATATGGACGTTTATGGTTGCATAGATCAATGCTGCTCTGTTCCCTTTGTTACCTAAGCCTGTTGGGGATCAAGCTTTTAAAAGCCATTTATCAACGATTTCAACACAACAATGATTCCGACAAAACGCCTAGAAAACTTCACAATGGGATATATTGATTCCAAGTGAATTGTGATTGAAGAAGTAGGATAACAGATGATCGAGTTTACTTGAGGACAGAGAACAGTGTAGTAACTCGTAATTCAATAACTCTCAATCTCGACGTTGTTTCCAGAGTTTCATGGTGGATGGCATCATAACGATATTTATAAGATCACAATCGATTTCGGATAACCAAGGTATTATCCTTATTCTTAAAGCGAGTGAAATCCACTGAGTTATTATGAGTTACAATAGGACTAATGAACGATGCCTATTTGATTCATCCGATAATCAACAGAAAAGCGATGATGCACGAGATGCCTCAGCGAGCATCTTCTGATAACCTCGTGTTGAAAGCACTTTACTCTCCAGAGACTTGCCTATAGCATACAAAAAAGTATGAAAGAACTGAAACTTTAAGCAGCTTTCAAGACGGTTTATTTGTTATTTAGCCTTCCTTTTGGGTAAATATCCTTTTAAAGTTATTTCTGGACCTTTGTTTCAACAGCATAATCTCCAACATGAACCTCTTGCAACGGCGCGCATTGATGTCAATGCTCACTTCAAAGCCACTGTGGTCGGTATATATTTGTTTCAATGCCTTTTAATTTTTCGACGCTTTTTAATTTCTTTTTCAGTGGTTAATTTCAAGGTATACATGCTTCTCAAGCAGTGGAATTTGACGTTTTACCCGGGGAATCTGTTAGGAGTCAGAGAAGACCAGAAATCACCACCGTTCTGCAATGAAACCAGTCGCACGGCGGCGAATCTCAATTACACAAGCAGCGATTGTCGATGGTGATGACGTGAACAAAGCTCCAGGTAGGTAAGCCTCGAGACTCCAGTGAACGATGAATAGCTTGTTAACCTATGAACCAGTCTCGGCACTCCACACAGTGGGCTCCCTTGTCTTCGATGTCGGAACTGCTCGGAGGCGATTAAACGTCGGGTTTCGTAGGACGTGTTTGGAACCTAATAAAGCGAACATGCTCATGACACGCTATGGAAACTAATTCTTGCTCTAAACCTATAATTAAAGCAGGAAAACCGACATACACCGATTAAATGATGGCACTCTATTCCTTCATGGAGAAGATCTCGTCGCGAAATCCTTACGGAGAAGGCATTGTTCTTCTACTCTACTGCCCATTATGTCGATTAATTCGAGATTTTTCTACCTTGCTTAGCAATCCTCTTTTTCCACCCACGCATCTTAAGCAGATCAGCATCAGCGCCACTAAGTGCTATTCACAAAGCCATACAAGTGATGAGAACGCCACTGTCTACTGTCATTCGCAGGGATGTAATCTTCTGCGATTACTCTTGCTATAAATTTGTAGTAGGAGATAGCAGATTAGTAAAAGCTAGCCATAATGAACACACATCTGAAAATTTTGAATAAGAAACTGAAGTGGTGGTGGACACTGTCGTGCTTGACTTCTGTCCATACAAAGCCATCGCTGGACATGGGGGCTAGCCAACGGTCATGCTATTGAAATCAATCATACAATTCTGATTTTTTAGTTATCGTATCTTATTTTTATAAAATATCACTTTTGAAAGTTTTTCAAAGCCACGTTTCTTGACGTTTTCAACCGTACTATCGACAGAACATTGTTTGAAGTTTCTCGTCTTGGCCAAACGAAATAGTGAATCTGGACTACTAATCTGCAAGGATACCGACAAATATGTCAAGATGTTGATGATTAGATGTGCTGAGCAAGCCGTGCGAAATTCGTTCGACACGACCCTCCAATGACCGATTCGAAGAGATGTTAAGGGCAGCGAAGTCGCACTTCATGCCGACGACCACGCTGGCAAAATTTCATGCTTAATGTGTTCCTTGGGAGATAGGAACTCATGGGAAAATGGGGGCGTGGCAGGAGTAAACGAAGGCCGCTACTGATAATCGAATCACTGGTTGGTTGGTGGAGGAATGGTTAATGCGGCTATTCTAACTATTATTTAGTAACAATGATATTATAGGGCGCATGTGGCACAGTGGTCAGAGGCGCTCTGCAACACACACGTGGAATCGATCTCTATACCCATGGCCCACCAAGCCTTCCATCCCTGTGGGGTCGGCGAATTGGTACCAGACTTGTCTGGGAGGATAGCAGCACTGGCACAATGCCTCGGCAGGCCACCGTGTGTCATCGTAAAGGCCAGATATGCATTCAATCACCTTCAACGATACTTGGCGAAGTCGAACGCATCCCTTAGGGATTAATCAACGCTGACAGCTTTATCTTTTTTTGTAATGATATTATATAAACTACTTTTCCATCCATGGATTATTTGTTAGGAGGCCAGCGTGAACCTTAGAAACGGAATAGGATGAGGAACAGTGTTTCTCCACAATGATGGTCTATAAACCATTTTGCAGTGTTGTTAGGTTTTCTTCTATTAGGCGAGTTTTCGGTGAGCTTTACGTCGAAATCAATCCACACGAGTTTATTCCTTATTGCTTAAATGTTTGCTTTTCTCTAAGCCGCTCAGATTCGTGTTTCCTACTTAGTAGCTAATGAACGTATTCAGCTAAGAAAAATTTTGTGTAAAGTGGAAATATCGAATCGGTAGAACTTTTGATGAGCTTCATCGGGGAAACTTTCGATTATCCACCATCAAATGAGCCAAGAAACAGATGAAATTCCGCCCAAGGAATTCAGTTCCATGATACTCTGATTTTTGATGGAGAAAAGATGGTGCAAGCAATTGCAATAACAAAACTCTCCAAGCAGAGAGGTGCTTTGTACCCATGTTCGCTACTTGTTTGAAAGAGAAAGAATTTTAGGAAAAATAAAAAACAAATCAACATTAGCGTTAACATCTCTTGGGAATTGCCGTTGCGACTTCATCTACCAGCGTCATTACGCAACGCTGTGATGCAGTAGTACATTTGGTCGCCTCAGATGATGTAAATGATAAAGGATAAAGCGCTTGGCGTTGATAAATTCCTGACTGATGCACTAAGCATTCGTCTCCATTGAGCATCTCGGAAATTAGTGAAGACGCATTCGGTGTATACAATAACATGCAAGGCCTTCTCAATGCTTAAAGCCAATGTTTTCATCTCCTCACATGTGAAACTGGTGGGAATTAACCACTTTCCGGAGGGATGAAGGACTTGCTTAGATCTGGGCGAAACCAATAACCCCCATGTGTTATCTGTGACATTTACTTGAAAAAAAGCTTGTTGCGCGCGAAATCTCTTCATTACCAAATAGAACAAGTCGAAGGGGCATCGGATGGTTAGGAAAGGTACAGGTAAGTGCTCGAGGCCGGATTAATTTTCAGACAGTGATAGTGACACCCTTTGTTAGTGATAACAAGCTCTATTCAATAAACGATGGTCCAATCGCAAAGTTATAACCTAATCCTACAATATATGTCTAAATCGAAATGAGACACCTACGGCGCTGCCCCTTACCTTGCACCGTAACATATATTGCACGGCACCCTTTAACCACTGCACTACGCACACGATATAGTATTTAAAGTACTGACAAAAACCACGCAGCTTTCTAGTATGACAGCTCGTTAGCTGATTAGCCGCGAACGAGATGCATCTCGAGGAGTAGGATAAGTACCTAACTCCATATACTCGTACTCGGAAGTAAGTCGAT
The DNA here is from genome assembly GCA_900624975.1 of Angiostrongylus costaricensis. NCBI lineage: Eukaryota > Metazoa > Nematoda > Chromadorea > Rhabditida > Metastrongylidae > Angiostrongylus > Angiostrongylus costaricensis. Next base: position 13,369 of record UYYA01000993.1, on the reverse strand, counting down.
TCAGAAAATGAACGACGCTCTTCTGTTGTGCCAAATTCACTTATGCCTTACTAATACAAGCTGCTGTATTCAACGCGGATTATATTGCACATGAAGTCGATTCGACGAAAAGCCTGCCATCAAGAGAACAGGAGGTACACGCAGGGGCGTTTCGGATGAACATGCAACCAGTAAGCGGTGTGTTTTTCGCATGAGAGTCCGATAAAAATGTCGCTTGTGGCTAATTTAGGCAATTAACGCGAAAGTTCGATGAGATACCTCCGATTATCTTCTTGCCAAAAATAGTAGGTAATAAAGAGTGTCTCGTATTGAAAGTGTGAAACACTTCGAGAAAAATGAATTTTTATGAAATCTGTCGGATAACACTTCCGCGCCAAAGGAACAAAAGGAAACTTGTCTGTTCTTCACTTGTAGTGTTCGATGACTAACAGAATTAGAAGTGGTACAAGTGACGAAATGAGTTTCTGCAACTTACACATTGTGTTTTGATTTGCACAGAGGGGGAGCGTTCTCTGTAGACTGTTCAACGTTACCTCGCATGGAAATTTACAAGCAGAGTTTAGCACGTTATACCGTAGTCATGGAATGAGAACTGAGTGATCGTATGCGGGCCACAACTCTATTTGTGCCCATTTTGAATTTACGTGATTCGTCCTTTACTACGAGGGGTAAGCGAGTTTCCCAGATTTCCTTTAAGAAATTCCTTCAATCACTTGCCTAAAAGACACGTCGGCCACGATCATCTGACTCAAGTACTAAACCTTTCTGTGGTGAATGTTTATCCATATATGCGAGGTTCCAGTTTGACTTCCTATTGCTCCAATGAGAATAGCATAGAATATCAAGCGCCGTCGGAATCCAGGGCATAATTGGCTTGGCATATTTGATTTAACACCGGGTTAACACTTCCTATTTGACGTTCGAACGCGACGTATTACCTGTCCATTACCTTCTACTTCATTACTGCTTTAAATCGCTGCTGATTTTGAAGAATCGCCAGTTTACTTGTTTTACTTCTTTTCGGTGGTCGTGCTCCAATTGTTTTCATTAATCTATCGCACTTCGTATAAAATGTCTGATGGCGAATACAGGAAATCATTCATTTCAGTTGTCATACTATCCACACAGTATTGAGTATAGCATATGCTTTCTGCGTGAACGTAAAGGATTTTGCGAATGAGATGTTAGAAATGGTTCCACTGAAATGTTAGGAATCGAAATTCAGTGCACCTAATTTTAAGGAGTAAACCTTTCTTTGACTCAGGTAGTCCTGCTACTGATGATGCTACATTCATCCATTTGGAACAAATTTCGAAAGGTAACGTTTTCTTCCACTCTCATATTTCACGGATTACAAACGTCGATTCTAGAAAACAATCGCGTTCCATGTAAGCTCAAAGAATGGCTTCAATGGGAATGTTTCTCTGAGTAGGCAAGGTCACGCTGCGCCGGTGAAGTAGGAGCTCACTGCTGCATTGACGTAACGAAACGAATCGTCAGAAAAAGCTCATTCCTCCCAGCCTTCTTGAGCGTCCTTGTGGAAACAAGACGATTAGGAGAGGAGAATGACTGACCATTCGTGATTTAAAGCGTGCTCTTGCAGTTGTCATTGAAGGCACGGGATGCTTCATCTCCATGGAGACGAGTGAATTCTCTATCGCTATCGTCCAACTCCATACCGCTGGTCGCGCACCAATTAACTTTTCCATGTTTTTCCTCTTGCGTAATTGTTGTTTCAAAGCACATTTAACCCTTCATTTCTCTTCTCGCGAAAACTCACATCGATGAATTTTTTTATAATAAAATTTCACGAGTGGAACCAAACTACTGTCATTTCGACCGGTCTGCAGATCGCTCGCTGCGAACGAAAGTGTAGGAATCCGGATGTTGCTTACTAACATATACACGACTAGGAGCATTGAATTTTACTCCCTTCAAGGGTTTATTTTGCTCCGAAAAGCTTTTTTCACCGCCCTTCTTGTATCCCCTCGATAACTTGTACAACACACAGTGTCGAACAGGCGTTGCGTCAGGCGTGAACGGTAAGTTCTCAACCAAAGGAAGACTTGTTTGCTTAACTCTCTCCAGGTGTGAAGGCACTGCTACCAATGTACACCAGAATTTTGCATATTTAAGTGTTTATCTCTCGAGCACCAATTGAACTCGAGTCCGCACTTCCGCCTCTAATGCGAGATATCCTGGCTGTGTCAGAACACACGGTCTTTCCAAACCTCTCCAGCTATCAAATATTGTGGCGAGTTATTAGAAAACAGGCACTACATCTTATAGAAGGCATAAAAGTTCAATTTTTGACCGGAAGTTCACTACTTTCACTGTTTTTTTCTCTAAATTGCAGTAATTGTGTTGAGTCATGGCTGCAGTATGGGATGGTCAGAAGCAATGTAGAATAGATTCAATAATAGTTGCATTACAAGTGGAATCGATGCCCGCGCTCATGGCCCACCAAGCCTTCTATCTCTACGGGGTCGACAAATTGGTACCCGACTCGTCTGGGAGGGTATCAGCACTGGCTCGATACATCGGCAGGCCACCGCGAGTCATTGTGAAAGCCAAACATGCGTTCAATCACCTCGAAACGATGCTTAATGAAGTCGAATGCATGGCGCATCCCTCACGGATTGATCAACGCCGAGAGCTTTATCCTTTATCCTTTTATTGCAAGGGAAACAATAGCAAAATGTAGCAAATAGCAGCAATTCTGTACATATAGAGATATAGAATGGAGCAGATTCCTCTACACATTTGTGATGTTTTTAGCCTCAAAATCTTCTAGCTATCGAAAACACATGGTTTGTTGTCGAGAAAATCGCCATTGCCATATTCAAACCATGGTCGAGTTCCGCTGCTCCTGTGCAATCAAGGATGCCGTTGAAGCTATTTGTGAGAGCGACACTCAAGCCGGCCAATCCCATCCGTAACTATCTATTGCGATCTCCTCTGTTTCCATGACTGACTTAATTTCTCCCATATTTGCATAGAAAACGGATCTGCTTATAATACATCAGTAACACTGTACTAATTTATATCTGCTTGAATTGAAGAATAGCCTTTTCTTAGCCATTGAGTTTTCTTTATTTTTCGAAAAAGTTGGTGTGCTTTGTTTTTTGCCTTAGCCTTTGCAGAGTTACTACAAAGCATTTATGTGATCTTATAAACTGATCTTCTTAAGCTGACGCGAGGTTGGTACAGATCTTCGTTGTCATTGTCGTTGGTTTTGATGTTGCTGGTCGACGGCTAACGTTTCGGCGACTTTGCCTTCCTCAGAGCCGTGATGTTACGTGCGGAAGATCTGTACCAACCTCGCGTCAGCTTAAGAAGATCAGTTTCAGATCAGAAGATCAGATCACATAAATAAATATATCAACTATCTATGCCGAGGTTCATAGAAAGTCGGTCTTTCGAGTTTCTACAAAGCAGTAACTAGCTACGTCTATTCTGAAGCAGAGCGGATCCAACATATCTTTTCTTCAACGATGAAATTCGTTGATTTTAAGGGTTTCATATCCCAAAATGAGTAGAGCTATTAGTAACGCTGAAAACAGTGATCCAGTAGTTTTCACTTGCAGTTGAGTAATCTGCATCATTGAGGTTGAATGTGGAAAGGAAGTGTTCAACATGAACACTTCGGCGTAGAAATCTTCTTGCGGGTTTCTTCCGCAAAGTTTTCGCCGTTTTTTTCTTGTTCGAACTTAATCTGATATATGCGGATGAACTCTACGTCTATTACAGATCCACCAATTGGAGCGAAACACTGATTGGTGCGAGTTAACCATTCTTCTCTCTACATAAGCCTTCCAATTTCCTTGAAATCAAACAGAAAAAAACAATCCAATTACTAAGATGAGAAAACCATTATGGTTTATGGAATTTTCACGAACAAGATGAAAGCCTAATTATTAGGGTAACATTGGGGCTCTGGAAACGATGGATACTTCGGAGATAATTTCGGCAGTAACTTGGCCACCGACCACCGAATATCTTCCTCTAGAAGAATTTGCATAGGTGTATGTTACAAAGTCGATTGGCGAGGGTTCTCTCTAATGAGTAAGATAGGTGACGCGAGGTTTCGTAGCCGACTGATTCAACTTTTGTAACGTTAGTTCTGCAACGTGTGTTCGAGCGTTCTAATTCAAGTGGCTTAAAACTGTTCTATTGCCTATGTCTGGATGCTTCAGTTCTTACGTAATTCCATCAATTTCATGGTACTACATGTTTGCTGCGATCATTTAGCCAAGATTGAAGACGTTGGATCACTTGATTTCATCTACCGAAAGCAAAGCTACTCATGATCGTCGCTCGTTGCATATTCTGCTCTAAAAAGTGCTTGAGAAGTTCATTTTGGTGTGTAACCAAGCACTGACTTGACGACAGAAGTCTCTCTAATATTCGTTTAAATCATGTAATACCCATATAAAATGAAAGACGATTATTTAATGGTGGATATTGAGTTTTCTACAATTCCACCCCTTTTTTTTTCCTCAAACGATTTCTGAAGGGGCACTTCCGATTGTGTCCCTCAAATGTTCGCCCTCCCAACACCGATCGGCTTTCGCAAGCTTCTCCGTGACGAATACTTATAGGTGCGGAACCCCATGAACCATACGTGCATGCACTTTTGGAAGAATGAAGCAAAACTGTGCGATTTTCATGCTTTAAGAACATTATTTGAATCAGTCTAAAGTTATTGGAAGCTAAGTTTAAGAAAAATGATAACATGACAAGTTGTTAAGCAAGAATTGAGCCTCCTCTTTGACGGTATTTTCCTGCTATACCCAGGTTCGGCATGGATTTGTGTATCCTGACCAGCCAATGGGAACGGAACAGCTTTCGTTTCTCTGTTGGATAATGCATCTTAGTGGTCGATGTTGATGAATAGGATGGTGGCAGAGTTTCTTGTCACAAACGATCTTGCTGAAGAACTTGCACTACATGCTCCATAAGTAAATTGGGCAGTCCTAGTGAGCTTTGTTGTCCCAACCAAATGGTCCAATAGTAATGTCCTTGATGTTGGCATGATGCGATATTCCTTGTGGAGAGTGTGCACAGACGGTGATCACCAACTGGCTGAACAATTGTTTTGAAGGAGTTACCTTCAGCAACGTCCTTCAACAAATTTGTTCCTTATCTGAGACACTATTCTCTACCATCCACTTCTCGTCTCAGTCACGAAAAATCCTTCACAAATATTAAACTGAGCTTTAGTATTATGGATGGCGTAGTGCTCAGTCTTCGTTACGTTTACGTCCCTTTTTGAAACAGTGAGCTGGAAGAAAGCCTAGCAAAACTTCATAGTTGCGTTTCTAATTTTCTATTGCGGTAGTACAGTCAAAACTGGTAAAACTGGTGAAAAATAACACAAAGAATTTCTCTTCCAGAACTTCTTATGGCAGGTCTTTCAATTATTTGCCACTAAAAGAGCATCTTTTGAAAATTGTCCAATTTTCCCAATAACATCTGGATATTCCTGCTACGCCGTGATATTTCCAGCGGCTTGGTTGAACGTGGTTGAAGATAGCACGAACGAGCCAAAATCACTCAAGAGGCGCTTCACAATGGACGGTCTTCGAAGGCCAATTTTCCATGCAAGAACTACTACTTTCCCAGCGAAATTCTGCCCTACGCTACTCAGAATTACCTAAACTAGCTGTGAAAAAAGCGTAAAGCTCTCGGCGTTGATTAAACAACAAGAGATGCGCCATGCATTCGACTTCTTTAAGCATCGTTTGGACGTGACTGTATGCATATCTGGCCTTCACAATGACTGGCGGTGGCTCACCGATGCACCGAGCCAGGACTGCTACCCTTCCAGACAAATCTGGTACCAATTTGCCTTGGTGGGCTATGGGCGCTAGGATAGATTCCACGTGCGTGTCCACTGCGACCACTGCGCCACACGCGCCGCTCAACAGCGGTTAGCTAGCAGTAGTTCTAAGAATTCGTTTTGCTGGAATATCAGCCACAGCAGGGAATTTTATCAAATTCATGCGCGCTTTTCAATAAACGAGGTTATTCACTCAAAAGATTGACTTTCTATAAACCTCGGCGTAATAATCGATATATCTGTAAATCTGTTCTTACGAAGTGCTCTCTTTTAACCGACACAAGGTTGGTACAGATGTTCATATTGCTGTTGCTGCAACACTGATGCTTGTTGCACTGAGGTTTCGGCGACTTCGCCTCCCACAAAGCGTGGACGTATATATGTAACAGTAGCACCAAAATTCGGTGGATTAGATAGTATAAATGAAGATCCAGCATATGGAAAAAATTTTAAAAGTGGGTTGTTCGCCAAACTGGGTGGTTTTCAAAGCTGGCATTTTTCCATATGCTGGATTTTAATTAATACTATGTAATCCACCAAATCCTCTCAACGGTTTACCGCCTCATCGTGGCTTGGAGGTGTTCCTGGGGGTCAGGCTGCGAGGTACAGCGAAGGATTCATCCCTTGCTAGGGTCTCCCAAGCTGAAAATGAACTCGGCGTCCATCAGGAAGCCTAGCTAAGAGTAAGCCAGGATCCACCACCGTCCTGGTATCAAAGCCACATGGTGGTAAATCTCTCTGTGGTCCACAAGGACTGCGACTGCCCGTGGTAGTGAAGACCTGGGGCAGGCTTTGGCCAGGCTGATCACGGGACTCCAAGGAACCATAATGGCAATCACCTGTCAACTGGATCGAGAGATCGCTCGGTGGGTCATGGGCGTAGGGATCGATCCCAAGCAGTGGCACCTCCAACCACTGTGCCACACGCGCCTCTCAGGAGTATATCGTAGCTGAATATTCTACCTTATTTTTCAATACAACGGCAGGAAAGTGGAAGCGTGAGCGAACCATAGGCACGTCTCACAGCCACGATGCCTACACGATTTGTCACACTCATCACTATCTACTTACAATCTTAACCCTTTTATTTACTTCCTTTTTCTTTTTAATGGCAGGGTATCTTGCGAAATATAACTCGACGGGTGACTGCTGATGGCAAAAGATCGATAGAACTAGCTGAGAGACAGGCGAAACGAAGGACGCGGATGGTGTGGTGGTGAAGTGCGCTACTCCCCGGTAAGGACAATAGCGCGCGTTCGTTCCCTACCGCATACACCTGCGGTCCAGGGTTTTGCAAATATCTCGGCATTATATACGAGTTATGCTGTCTACTTACTTGGATGCTTGAATGGTCCGTCTTCACTGGTTATGCGGACCCCAGCATAACCGAGTACAGCTTAGCCAAAGCCTGCTCCAGGTGATCATCACCACAGGCACTCGCCTCACTTGGGGATCAGAGGAGGATTTATCACCATGCGATTTAGCCTGATGCCCAGGACAGTGGTGGATCCTGGTATTGGTTTCTTCTAGCTAGTCTTCCTGATGGAAACATCAGAATGACAACGTTAAAATCACCAACTATTGGAGCGCCTAAATGTTTTTTATACTGGATAGAGCTCTTTGAAGAAGATTAATCAATCGTGAATATGTTCAGAATAGTTGATCGTCCTTCGTCACGTATGTACAGAATAACGGAATATTTCCCAGATAAAGACTGTTACAACTGTCTACTTTAAATCGATTGTACGGAACCAGCTTAGAAGTACTCTGACACATTAAGTCTTGCATACACCTTAATAACACTTTAAAAACTGGAGAGGAAGTGTTGTACTTTCGGAAAAAATTTGTTGTTGTATTCACGTTGCTAAATTGACGCATCATTACTTTTGATGCCAAGAAACTGGGTCAAATTTTAGGAAGAGATTTAGGTTCACCGATGAGTGCTGAGGCGAATCCGAATCCATTTCCTTCATCGGCAACCGATCCAGGTGGAAACGAAGCCGTGGCCGTCGGTGCCACGGACCAGGATGGTGACGGCGCCGGACCGAATGGAGCAGTACAGCAGGCGAACGGCGCCATACCCGACCTGCCTCCACCGAATGCCGCTGGGAAACAACCTCTCGTTAGACGGGTGAGCTATCTCGTCCGATTCACTTGTCCAGTTTCTGCCGTTACCCAGGTCAAACAGAAGTAGATTTGCTGTTTGAAAACTTCCACAAGTATCACAATCTTTTCGAACTCTAACTCTTCACTTGAAACAGAAATTCGATAGCCTTGTACTCATATTCCGTGCCATTTTAAAGCACATTCTAGGTTTATGTTTTTACTTTTATATTAATTGGTGTCTGACTAAGGTTTTTAAGCTAAAACGAAAAGAAGAAGATTTTCAAAGGGTTTTTTGTTCGTGTCTAAAAAAGGCTCCAGATTTTGACAGTGATAATAGCCACAAAGATGCTGAGATATCTGCAAAACTCCGGACTGCAGGTGCCAACGGTGGAGAACGAACGCGCTGGTACCCTTACCTGGGTCCATTGCCGATTTTGGTTCTCCAAATCAATCCCACTGACGAATGATTGCTGATGACACTGATCGATAGAACTAGCTGAGAGACAGGCGAAACGAAGGACCCACATGGTGTGGTGGTGAACGGTTCACCTGCACCTGCCTGCGGTCTGAAGTTCTTCAAATATCTCAGCATCTTTGTGGTTGTATATCGCATAGTACCGTGCCGTAAAAAATTGTAGTAGGCAGCAAATAAAAAGTAAAAACGGAGTGATGATAGCCTTGAAGACCGTAAGACTCTGGAGCTGCCCATTATCATTGATGGCCAATTGAAAACATTAAATAAGGCAGATCCGTGCATAACAATTCAGAAGCTTGCGGAAGGTGGAGTTGCACATCCGAGTTGGGAGGGCAGAAAATGAATATCACATCACCTGAGTTAGATGAAAGGCAAGAACAATGTCATCAGAAAGCCTCTTCTCCATTTCTTCTGCGTAACATGGAAAGGTGATCTGTTATTGATCGTATCCTGAAATGAAACTCTAAAAAGCCCTGGAAGTTGATCAGTCCCTGAGGGATGCGCCATGCATTCGCCTTCATTAAGCATCGTTGGATGTGATTGAATATTGAAGGCATATCTGGCCTTTACGATGACTCGCGGTGGCCTACCTGTGTACCAAGCCACTGCTGCTAACCTCTCGGACGACTTGATGGGGCTTGGGTGTTGGGATCAAACCCATGTGTACTGCAGGATGTCTCCGACCACTGTGCTCCACGTGCCCTGCGCTGCACGTACATACGACAAATAATGTAATGTATGCTAAAAACCAAAGATGACCTGCGTAAAGGCTTCGTGCAAAGCGGAACCACGAAGAAACGACAAACGACAACGTTCTCCACAAACCTGAACAAACGCGCTCAAAGACCCTTCAAAACCAGGTTTACATCATAGAGAGATTACGGTTACCTCTTCCTGCTCAGCGAAATAGCGTGCCGTAGCCCTGTTGTCTACCAGGTTTAGATTTAGTGATAATTCGTGGGTTTAAAATGGATTCGGATTAGCAGCGAATCAGGAACAATGATCGGTTTGATACGTTATAGTGAAATTGCTTATAAATCCATTTCATCCGTCTAAAATTGGCTCCAAAAATTTAGACATCGCGAAACCAACTTTAGACCAGCATTGTTTCGAGAAGTTTGCAAAAAAAAAAATACTAAAAGAATAGCATTACCAAGCTTTTCAGGAATACTGCAAAACGAAGACATTTATCCCATTGATGTTCTGATGAACTCTTCGCTGTAATGCTGAGGTTCGTCTCATGTGTTTCAGTTGTTTCGACGACAGAATCGTGTACACAACACCTACGAAGCACAGACGGCCAAGTACGGCCTCGGCGGAAACGTCTCCGAGCCGACTGCACCGCCGACTACGGACGAGCAACCAGTTGAAGGTACACTTTTCATTCCCATTCACTTGAGCATTTTATTTAACCGTTCACATTAGTATATGAGAGCTCAGTGTAGCAGAATATGTATTCAAGTGATTGAACAGTTGAAGTTTGACATGGGTATTCATGGAAACGTGTGGGCGCATGTGGCGCAGTGGTTGGAGGCGCACTGCGGAATCGATCTTCGCACCCATGGCCCACCGAGCCTTCCATCCTCCTGGGAACGGCAAATTGCTACCAGACCTGTATGGGAGAATAGCAGCACTGACTCGATGCTTCGATAGCCCACCGCGAGTGACTTTAAAGGCCTGATATGAATTAAGTTACCTCCAAACGATACTTAATGAAGTTGAATGTGTGGCTCATTTCTCAGGGATTGATCAACGCCGAGAGCTTTATCCTTTTGCGCTTAATTCTTGGAAAACGGAAACTCGAATGCGTTAAATATCCAAGTAGTTCGAAAGTCGACAGCATTCGTGCGTTTCGCGATTTCTGGGTCAGTTTGATTTCTTTTTATCAACAACTTTAGGATGTTCGAGGTCAGTTCTAACGCAGCGTTTTTAGTAAAGATATGAAAAATAGAATCTACACTTTTTTGTCCACAGAACTCTGAAGTTCTGGGAAGGAAGAGTTGGGATTAAACCCAGTACCCACAGATGAAGCTGCTCTTTGTGTGCTTTTTGGTCGCCATCGCTGCTGCTGCTCTTAGGCAGAAACGGCTTACCGTTGCAACGATCGCTGTCAGTGAAGGAGTCGGCTGCTCAACCGGGTGTGTCGATACGGGAAATGTGCTCTGTGCAAACGGATTCAAATTGAGTGACACCAATCGAACAGCAGGAACTGCAAAACTATCAGAATAAGATGGCCGAATACAAAGATAACCTTAAGCAAGCCGTTGAACAACATCAGAAAAATTTGAAGGCGCGTGTGGCTGGAAAGAAGATGAAGTCACTGGAGATTAGAAAACTAGACAATCTTCCAAAGGCAGCGAAAAAGCCATCATCCTGCTCCGCCGAAGGTACCACTCAGTTCTACTTTGACGGATGCATAGTTTAGAACAACAAGGTTTACGTCGGTCAAACTTATGCACATGGCCTAACACCAATCAAAATTGATGAGCTGAAGGTGTTCGAGAAGAAGCAGAGAGTCTACCAAGAACACATTCAGATGTAAGTACAGCAGCAAGTGAGCGATCTATTCGTAGGCTCCAATTTCTTCTCGTCGTTCTTTGGTGGAGAATCAAACAAGACCACGACTACCGAAGTCCCCATGGTCCCTGAGGAGGCTCCTGAACAACCAACTGTACCTAATTTCTGCCCTCTAATCTACCAAATTTGGCTCCTTTATGAGTTTCACACGAGGAAGAACGTCCATTTTTTCTACAACAAGTAAAGATTTTCGTCAAAATTCATATCGGTATTTAATAGTAGTTCAGTAGTCGGGACCGGCAGGCGTGTTGGCATAAACAACTCTGTCTAAGCGGCAGCATTGTCATGCAGAGTATCTTTGACTGGTTCGAGACTCTCCCATTGTAGTTTAAATAATGGACCTGAGATGTGTAAAGAGAAAACGGTTGGATATTCTTTGCTTGGACAAAGCCATAGCAGCGCCCATTAGTGTTAGCGTTCATCTACCCAAAAACTTGAAACCCACGTAGCAAACACATCACTCACTATTCATCTGTTTCAATATTTATTAGATGTTAGATGAATTAAAGATGAAGGCAGTTTGAATTTCTTCAATGTTTCGTTGTTCCCGACTTAAATGTTGTTCCGTAGAGGTTTTCCTCTAATGGCAGAACAATTTGTTCAAGTTTTAATGGCAAGTTCATTGCCATGGTCGTTTTCTCAATGGATGAGTCGGTGGCTATGCTGAAGCAGGAAGCACCTATGTTGATTTCGTACCGTGTTCAATCCGCTCTCTGACAGCGAGAATAAATATGCCTGGTCACAATTATATAATAGTAAGTCCTCTATAGTGGCGCATGTGGCGCAGTGGACGGAGGTGCTCTGCAATACACATAGGATCCATCCCCACGCCCCCAGCCCACCAAACTCTCCATCCCTCCGGAGTCGGAAAATTGGTACCAGATCTGTCTGGAAAGATAGCAACACTTGCTCGATACACGATAAGCCATAGCGAATTATTGTAAAGGACATATATGCATTCAATTACCTTCAAACGGTGCTTAATGAAGTCTAATGTACGGCTCATCCCACAGAGATTGATCAACGCCGAGAGCTTTTTTCAAGTCGTATATAGTGACAAACCCTGTCGAAGCAGAGCATTTATACTAGTGCAACATTTGCACCACTTTATATCTTTATTATTGTCAACATAAAATTTCATATTCAGGTTCACGTCTGCGAAAGTTTCTGGACACTTGGACCGTGGATGCCTCACAAGACAAGTACTACTACTGGACAGTTGTTGTATGTCATACATTAATTTACTTCAAGTGAACAGCTTTAACACGCTCGAAGGACAACATTGATGTTCTTATTAAGAAAATAACTCTATATTGAAATATTTTGCACTTATTAAGAGGCGTTTTTAGTCACAATTAATGAAAAGGAGACGGTTCCATCTGATAATGAACCTTCGCTTCAATTTCTTTGAAAGTCGATTTAAAATCTTGGCACTGCCAGCTTTTAGCCAAAGACAAATCCTATTCTACCCATGTCACAATATTTCATAAATATAAACGGAAGTGCCATGAAATAATCAACATAGGGGGTATTTTCAAAACACATTTTTGGGGTCTAGTTCTTTGATTGTACATACCAAAAACTTACGACGATTTTCTTACCCCAGGTGCTAAATTTGATTTACTACTCGATCGATCGTAGGTATCATTTCTATCCTACGAAAATCGTTGTCAAGCAAAGCAAACTTTCTCTCATACGCATGGACCGGCGACTACCTCGGACAACGTAACACGAGAGTGCGGAGATTGCACAGAAGCGCATGGACAACCACATTCACCACGTTAGTAAGAAGAGAATACCACAAATTTTCAATACTTCGCTGAGCTCCCACACGAAGCCGGCTGTCTGGGTGGGTTACGGTTGCAATGGAGCGAATTAAATGAAGATCCACTCGGATCTCTGCAACATGCGAGAACGGTCAGTTTATGTAAATGTAGGTAAGTTTGCAGTCTGAAGTGCTTCTCTACAAATGCTTTTTTTAGAAAACAAAAAAGGTATAGAAGCCATGTTTAAGTTTGATCCTTCCCATCCACAGTATTTTAAGGGTAACGAAGAAATTTTTCCGTAGTTGGTCATGCAGGGTATAATATGAGCCATGTTCACGAACCATCTAGCACACTCAATTTCCATTGGTTCAGTTCATTTCTGAATATCATCCATGGAAAACGTGTGTTTCAGTAATGCTTCCCAGGATCGACTTTCTAGTAACCTGGGCATTGGAATATGCATGCGTCGTTTTCTTGTCCAACAATCGCGAGGTTGTTATACAGCGTACATTCACTTCCAGGGAAAAACACAATACAATACGACAGTAACTGACGTTTCGGCAGTACCGCCTTCTTCAGAGACTGGAGGGGTATACTGATATG
>UYYA01000992.1:0-25526 GCA_900624975.1 Angiostrongylus costaricensis | reverse complement strand
ACCCAGGATCGACTTTTTATTAACCATTGGATTATCAATTCGTCGTTTTTCTCCCCAGACTCTGAAGAAGGCGATTCCGCTGAAACGTCAGCTACGATTGAACTGTATGTGCGTTATTGTATGGAAATAAGCGTATGCTGTTTAACAACCTCGCTACTGATGAGAAAGAAAACGACGAAGAAAAGAACGTTGTTAAAATGGCAGGAGTTCATGATGGAACGCATCCCTCAACTCGTCAAGACTATGGTTTATTGAGAGATATAACAAGCTAAAGAATAATAGTGAATTATAGGCTCTACGAAAATTGCAGAAATTGTTGATTGTGGGTAAGAACTGCCACTTGGACGTAAAGTTTTAACTCCATATAGGAATTGTGACTCGTATACCTTTATACACTGTAAATTTTGGATTGCTAAATAAAAGTTCCTAAGCACGACATTTACAATATTAATAAAACGTTGAGGTAATAAAAGATCATAACTCTTTCCAATGATTTGGCTCCTACATCGTCCTTGAGCGGTTGGTCTCTTTAAACTCCTACTTTCACTTTTGACTTCGGTTTTAATATAGCCTCTGAATCAACTAGTAGAAAAACCGAACAAAGGAATTGTTGCCGAAGAGATACCTCCGTCAGGTCAGCATCATGGTGATGATCTGAAGCTCCCGTGCAATATTAAGTTAGGACTCCATGGAAGCCACAAACAGCAATAAGTCAGCATCAGTACCCCGCACATCGAGTGCTCCTGTTTGTGACACCTGGCGATGCGAACACTGGTTAGAAGCAAGTAAAACTCGTGTTGAGCAGGACGTGATTGGAACCAGACCTGACGAAGAAACGCACTACAAGCCATGGAGATTGTTTCTTACTCTGCACTTATCACACCAGCACACTAAACCAGTACCAGGATCCACCACTGTGCTGGTGTCAAACTAGCCGCATGTTGGCAAATCTCCCCCAGATCCACAAGAGCTACGACTGTCTGTGGTGGTGGAGAGTGTTCTGGGGCCCACACAACTAGTGAGGACAAGCCGTCCAAGTATCCAAGTGGGTTCGATAGACCTAAGGACTCTTGCTTGTGAAAAAGGGTATTAAGACATTCCAAGGCGGATACACAAAGTTTACGTCCAAGAGACCACTGCTATCAAAAAAAAGTGTCGCTGTTCGAGCCAGCACAGAATGCACAGAATGAACGACATGAATGAGAATCATGACGCATGGTTCGACTATGCTAGAGCATTCCTGGGAGGTAAGACAGGATCATAAGCTTTACAATCGTCTAGTCATTACTTAAATTGAAACCAAACGATGAAAAACGACGTACCTGCGAAGAATACAGCTTCGCCATAGCACCTTCTTTGACGAAATGAATATCACTGTCCTTAAAATATATAGTGAATCATAGATTTCACACAAAAAGTGGCCAATTAAGTCCAGCGCTGTAAAAAAATTGTAGACCTTCATCCTTGCGGCATTGTAAACTAATAAGCGAGCTGCTTCAATTTCTACAGCAACTTGTGAGACTTGATGTTGGATTCCCTGAAACAACCAGAGGAAGGTTGTAGTCTAGAAATCTAAGATGATTGAATAAATTGACCATAAATACAGATACTGATTGTTTCGATGTTGCATATCGATACAGCGAGACATTAGTTGCATGCAGAACGTCCTTTTGGCAATTTTGGAAATACCGTATTTCAAAAATATAATAAACTTTAAAAAGAAACCCATTATACTCGAACCTTCGCACAATATAAGGTAATATGTCCACATTGGTGTGCACTTAAAGAGAATACCAAATATGGAAGCGAAAACTCGAGCACGTAGAGTACAGTAAAAAATGCACAGCAACAGACAAGGTAGTGGGTGCGATATCATGCCACAGACAAACCAAACCTTCCACTCCTTCAAGGATAGTAAATTGGAACTAGGTTGAACTGGTAGGATAAAATGGTGACCTGATGAATGAATAGGAACATGGAAGTTATAGGACAGATATGCAGCTATATAATGTTTAATGAGTCAAATGGACGGCGCTCCCCATACAAATGATCAACACGAAAGCCTTATGAGGGTGAGGAAAAGACATAAACACCACTACCACATCATCATATGAAAGACGTCTTAGAAATAAACCTTGCCTGAAAGTCTATAATTCTTGACCCGAACTGTTTTCTTTCTTGAAGATACAATACAGCGTTGTCGAAGCACCCCTGCGCTAAACCCACCATTTGGGCACCAATGCCAATTCGACCACCATTCAAACACTCGATGGCATATTTGTATCCTGGTGCGAAATCACGTTACATCAGAAGATTTCTCAAGAATTTGTTATGACATTGTTTGCAGTAATTCCATGAATAAATCACTATCAACGCAAGAACAGTAAACCTTCGTCGGGTGTATCAGTCACTGACGTCATGTGAACATCTTTGCAATGACTACTTGATATCAGTAGAATGTTTAAAAGGGGTTTAAAATCTTAGAAAAATTTAAAAAGAAAATATAACCACAATACTGCTCAGGTACTTGCAAAACTCCAGACCGCAAGTGTTTGAGAGAGAGGTGAAACGAAGGGCCCACATGGTGCGGTAGTGAACGCGTTACTCCCCGGAAAGGACAATAGCGTGTTCGTTCTCCACCGCACATACCTGCGGTCCGGAGTTTTGCAAATATCTCAGCAATATTGTGGCTGTATTTCGATTAATACCCTGCCATAAAAGTTTTAGAAGGCAGAAAATAAAAAGTAAACATTGTGAAAAGAAATATAATTCGAGAAAAAACTGCACCTTTTCCATATTCACCAAGAATAGCTGATTTTGGTACTCGAACATTTTCGAAATTCACTGGGCAAGTAGATGATGCACGAATTCCTAACTTGTCCTCCTTTTTCTCTACCGATACCCCCTTCTCATTTCTATCAATCAGAAAACAAGTGATCCCTTTATAACCTTTAGACGAGTCAGCATTGGCAAAGACCTAAATAAGAGCAATATAGTACATCACAATTTAGAATTACTAACACGATAGCATCTATATTTCCAAATTGATACTATTAGTAAAGAATGGCTAACAAGAAGAAAAATCTTACTAATTTTAGAATCATAGACTCACAAGAAAGAATGAAGCATGACCAGCATTAGTAATCCACAATTTTGTCCCTGTAATGAGAAAATCGTCGCCATCCTCTTTTGCAACGGTTTTCATAGCAAATGCATCAGAGCCAGATTCAGCTTCTGAGAGACAGAAAGCGCCAACCTAAAGAAATTAACTTACTTACATGATACTTGAACGGTTCGTCCTTACTAGTTGTGCGGACCCCAGTATAATCACCATTTTTCGGAGATTTGCTAGTTAAACCAATGTGGTTCCTTGGAATCCCGAGGTCAGCCTGGCCAAAACCTGCCCCAGGTCTTCACCACCACAGGCAGCCGCCGCGCTTGTGGATCAGAGGAAGATTTGCCACCACGCGACTTTGATAGCAGGACGGTAGTGGATCTTGGTGTTGGTTTACTCTTAGCTAGGCTTCCTGATGAAAACGCCGGACTCTTTCACAACTTGAGAGA
Organism: Angiostrongylus costaricensis; assembly: GCA_900624975.1. Taxonomy (NCBI): domain Eukaryota; kingdom Metazoa; phylum Nematoda; class Chromadorea; order Rhabditida; family Metastrongylidae; genus Angiostrongylus; species Angiostrongylus costaricensis. The sequence continues at coordinate 21,962 of UYYA01000992.1, read as the reverse complement.
CACTTCCGGGGGGAGGGGAACGAATCCTCCCACTGTACATCGCAGTCCGACACCCAGGAACATCTCCCAGCCACGATGAGGCGGTAGACCGTTGGAAGGAAAGAAATTAACACAGAAATGATATGAACATCAGGAGAAACTAACATTTGACATCACACTTGCATTGCGTACAATACACTTGGAGCCAAAATAATGGCTGGTTTCAACTTTAAACGAATATAAACTACCTCATATTGAACTTTACTAACTGAAATAAGAACTGAGAGAGAACAACGAATCGAAGGGGGTGGTGCCAACGCTTTAGTCCCCGGAAAGGGTAACAGCGTGTTCGGACCCCACTGCAGACAACAGCGGTTCAAAGTTTCGGAAATATCTCAGCATCATTATGGTTATAATTCAATGTTTTTCATCAATAAGCAGACACGAGGTTGTTAATATAGAATTTATTAGAACACAATTGCTGACGTTTCGGCGGTTTCGCCTTCTTCAGAGCCTGGAAAGGTCAAATTGAGATGCGATCTACTCAGCCAAACACTTTCATAACCCTAGCAGATAAAACTTGATAAATCGATTTGTATTCGCATAAGACTACACCAACTAACTTAAATACTTACAACAAATAAACGGTAGGTGTTTGAATGAAGCTGTTTCTTATGCGAATACAAATCGATTTATCAAGTTTTATCTGCTAGGGTTATGAAAGTGTTTGGCTGAGTAGATCGCATCTCAATTTGACCTTTCCAGGCTCTGAAGAAGGCGAAACCGCCGAAACGTCAGCAATTGTGTTCTAATAAATTCTATATTAACAACCTCGTGTCTGCTTATTGATGAAAAACATTGAATTATCAATTAATGCCGAGGTTAACAGAAAGTCGGTCATGGGAATTATGGTTATATTTCAGATAATACTCTGCCATTAAAAAAGAATTGGCACTGGATAAACGACATTGTGATTTATACCGCAGCTTCAAATTGACTGGATTTAATGCCGATTTGTGCACCTCAGATCAACCATGTTGATGGGTGATTGTTGACAGCGCCTACAGATCAATAACATGACTGAGATAAAGACGAAACGAAGGACTGGCATTGTGTTGTCGTAAACGCGTTAGGCCCCCCGAAGGGGTAATAGCGTGTTCAGTCCCCGTTGCAGACACCAGCGGTCCAGAGGTTTGCAGATATCTCAGCATCATTATGGTTCTACATATCTTTGTTTTAACTTTCATTTACTGTCTATCCTTCCATCGTGGCTGAGTATAAAGTGAAATATAATCACATATCTAAAAATATAAATAAAAACTGGTTTAGACAAAGGCAAAGCAGACTTCAGTGATGCAGTTGGTAAAACATGAGTCTTTACGAAGGGTAATCGCGGGTTCGAATCGAGCCTGTGGTCTAGGTTTTGCAAATACCTCATATACTTTTACGTATGCGAAACATTCTTCTGTTTAAGTTCTTATGCTCCTGAAGTATATCTGACTCTTACGGGAGGTGAAAGAGAATTCATTCACCATCCACTTATAGCTTTGTCAGCATCCAATAAAGTTATGCAGTCACAATGTTTTAACTTTCATCTGCCGCCGTTTTCTTTCTGACAAGGTATAATGTGAAATATAACCACAAGAATGCTCAAATATGAGCAAAACTCGAAGCCTTACTCGAGCTTTAAATCAAAGCCTTGCCGAGAGATCATGCTCTATTCACTGCACTAACCAAGGCCCCAGCCTTGTCTTTTTCTAGTACTGTCATATCAGCGAATGAGAAATTCGAAATCTAGTTCAGTCAACTCCTTCCGGAGAGTGATAGTGAAGAAGGTGTTAATGATGCAGAAGACAATAGCGAATTCCTTACACTATCTGCAAATCAAAACTGAAGAAGGCTAGGAGAACAATTAGCAAAGAAGAAGATTATAGTTGTAATAATGATTAGATTGCAGGTGTGTGAGTTAGCCTAGCGGTGCTTTGCCATACCCCTACCCTTTGGTAAAAGCCACGTGTCACCTGTAATCTGCTGTCCCGCTGATCGCCGAGTGACTCGAGCGGGCGCCAGTAAATCTTTCATTTTTCCCTGTCGCGTGTAAGAGTAGCCCAGTGGGTTCTGCACGCTCGAGGGACTCGTCGAGCATCATATCTTTCTTCAAAGCTCTTTGTGAAGAACTCTGACCATCGGGTCGGTGGTCTTCCTGCAGTACGTTTGAAATCCCGAGGGACCCAGTCCTCAACGGCTCCTGTCCATCAGTTGTCATTCATACGCATTACGTGTCCGGCCCACCTTATCTCCGACTGTTTGGAACACAGCAGAACATCTTTGATCTTTGATAGTTGGTGCAGGTCGGAGCTTCGGATCTCTTCCCTTATTTGTGCAAAACGGGACACTCCTAGCATCGTCCTTATGACTGCGCGTTTGATAACGCTGTGATCTTTCATCCTGTTTACGCAGCAACCAGGTTTCTGACGCATACGTTAACGAAGGAAGTACTGCTGAGTTGAAAAGGTGGGCACAGAGTCGAGTGTTCCTTGCTCTCTTTACTACATACTCGATGCTCTTGAAAGCTTCCTAAGTCGCTCGTTTCCTTCTGCTCAGCTCTGGAGCTAGGTCGTTCGTCATGTTGATTTCCCGATCTAGATAGATATAACTAGATATATGATAACTAGATAGAGGTATGGCCTTGCCTAACTCCTCTTTTGACGTCAATGTTAATATCGCTGTAAAATGGTGATATCTTGGTTGAGAAATTTTGTACAGCTCACGAAAAATCTTTATGTACTGAGCACAGACTCCTTGACTACCAAAGGCTTTCATAACTGCTTCTATCTCGATTGAATCAAAGACCTTATTTAAATCGATGAAAGTGAGACAGAGCGGTCTTTTGTACTCCCGCGATACTTCATTAAGCCTTGTTATTGTGTGGTTGAGGCCCATCGTATTAAATCCTTTTTGAAACCCTGCTGGCTCACTTGGCTCTCCTTGGTCCGGTGTTCTGTCACTTCCACTGAGTAGAAAGCTTGCATTCAGAGAGATAACGTCTGAAGAACCGAACCAGTGCGCTTACGAGGACTGGCCGAAGGTTCTTCAAGTGTTCTGTTCTTATCCTGTCCGGACCTGGTGCTGTTCGATTTTTCGCAGACCAAATGGCATGCTCGATTTCGGAAGGGAGAACCGGTGGCTACGACATATCCATCCTCCTTTATTTCATATGATGGAAGGGGCACGTGGCTATCGAAGAGATTTGAGCAATATTCGTAAACGATTTTCTCCACTGCCTTTCTGGACGCTGCAACTGTTCCGAGTGCACTCACCTTGGTCTTGCAATTGGCGAAGTTTCGGTGGGCTTTGCCAAAGGTTTACCCAGTGTCTGCAGCTTCGACCATTACTGCTACTCTTCTCTCTTTATGATCTTCTTTTATGGCCTGTCTGCATTGTTTTTCAAGTTCGGACGTTAGTTCGCGGTTGCCTGCAGCTCCTGCGATTCCACGCTGGCGTATCAGCTTGAGTGTTTCTGGAGATAAACGTCTCTTGGTGACTTTCGAACTCTCAGCTTTCACAGCGCTAACGTGAAGATGTTGAATGAGTCGATCGTATTCTTCGTCGATGTTATCGACAACGGCATCTTCCCAGCAGCCGACTAAAGAACTGAATGAGTCCCAGTCTGCGGTGATTCTGGGACTTCGGTTTTAGAATTGAGCGGCTTTTTCTCCCTTCCGCGAGAAGTAGAATCTTGCACGAAGGAGATGGTGCTCTGATCCAATGTAGAATTTTGGGACAACACCGACATCGGTTAGGTAAAACCTTCTATTTACTATGATGTGGTCTATTTCGTTGTGGTGCTCTTCATTGGAAGACTCCCATGTCCAGCGCTGAGGGTGGGGATTCTGGAATTGCGAGTTACCATGGTCTTGGTCGTCATGATAAGCTCAGACGGCCGTCCACCCTGTTCGTTCCATTTCTAAGCCGTGGGTCCCAATGTGACGTTCTTCTTGGTCCAATCTTGGCGTTGAAATCTCCAATGATGACCTTCAAGAACGTATGGTCTTCTCTGTAGAACTTCTCCAAGTCCATATAGAACGCTTCGACTTCTTCGTCGTCGTAGTTTTAAGTCGGCGCGTAAACGACGAAGATTGGCAAAGCCGGTATTGATCCACGTCTTTTTAACCGTAAACGTCCGGTACGGGTTGTTAGTTGTTCGAATGAATCAATGTTCATGGACTAACTCGTGTTGACGAGAACTCCGACGTGTCCGACTCCTGTACTATCGTATGTTCCAAGGAACTGTTCTTCTCCGGTGTCATAGACGGCCTTTAATGTGTGGCGTCTTCTCGTCTCAGCCAGGCCGATAACGACTTGCCTTATCCTTCTTGCTTGCATCAGCCAGTTTTCCACCGAGGACTCGGGCGCAAGTTTACGTGCATTGTAGGTACAGATCGTCACCATAGTTCTTTGAAATCCAGGCAGCTTCCATTGGCCCTGAGATTTTAGCAGCTTCTCCGTACTCGTCTTACCCAACGCTGCAAAATTGGAGACTCTTTCGAGGTCAGCGGAATGAGGCCCGCTTTTTTTTTACTGTGTCTAGAATTTTTGATACCCACGTATAGGCTGCTGGGCTCTAAACGTAGGGCTGGGTATACTCACGGGTAGCTTGCCAGGCTCTACCAAAGTGGACATGAAGCGTATTTGTTGGAGGCGACTCCTAAACACCTCCCATATACTTCTCTGTCACTTCATTGCAGGTTTTCGGCCAAATTGATTCGTAGAATACAATCTGAATAAACTAGAACGCACCTACACACGCGTGTATGAAGACGCCTCGTAAATACAGAAAGTATGTGCCAAATCGGTGCAGCAGAAACATAGAGTCCATCTCCTGGATCCACCTGCATCTCAGAGAAGCAGAAGTCGCTTTTGGTCCGTGATTACCCCCCTATCCGCTGAAGACGCGCTACGTAGCCTCACGACTAACCGGCTATCGGGATCCCTCATATGAGGTAGATCCGTGGGGTAAAAGCTAGTCAAGTATTAATGCAAGTATTCTGTTTATATGCGTAGACTTTGTCGATTTCTATGAATTATGGTTTATGTGCGCGATTTGGTCACAAAAAGGAAGAACAATCATGAACAACGGAGGAATCTTTTGTTAGAAACGACAGCCGTACTTCAGGAAAAATAGTAAGTAGTGCGCATTTATCACTCGTTCACTATTTTTGCATAGCTATATTTTACCCAGTCTACGCGTAGACATCTGCTCTTGCACCATACCCAAAGGTTAACACCTAGGAAATGTGTTGGGTTCGCTGTTGTATGAAACTGATAAAATATGATAGTTCCAGATTCTCTACAAAATATGAAGGTAGGTAGGTTCGTACTAGAGGTAGTAATGTGAGTAGCGTTTCTTAGATCCTCTTGATGTTGGTCAGTGCAGTTATGCGAAATGTAGTTTGCTTACTTGATACTTGAGACTTGAATGGCCCGTCCTCACTGGTTGTGCGGGTCCCAGCATAATGTCCACTTTTTCGGATATTTGCTGGTCAAGTCAACGTAGTTCTTTGGAATCCCGAGGTCAGCCTGGCCAAAGTCTGGCTAAGGTGTTCACCAACACACAGTCGCAGGACTTGTGGATCAGGAGATTTGCCACCATGCGACTAATCTGATACCAGGACAGTGGCGAATCCTGGTATTGCTTTACTCTTTGCTAAGCTTCCTGATGGAAACGCCGGACTCCTTCTCAGCTTGGGAGACCCTGGCAGCGGGATGAGTCCACTGCTGTACATCGCAGTCCGACACCCAGGAACATTTTCCAGCCACGATGAGGTGGTAAATCGCTGGGAGGGAAATGTAGTTTAAATGCAAGAAAAAGAGCCGTGAAAGAAATTTAAACCCTAATTTGGAATTGTATATTGTATATGATTGTAGGTAACAATTACGAATTAAAGGTAAAAAGATATTGTCGATGATCATTATAAATTCGATTCCAAAGGTGTATGTTGTATATTATTGTGGGTCAGCACGCACTAATCTGCTGTAGCATCTTTAGGGCTATAAACCTTGATATGGAAAACATTTTTCTGTTAAGAATGGTGAAGCAGTCAACCAACCCATTCTGTACAGCTCTTTGGTAAATACTTTTTCTTCTGATCTTCTGTTCCTAACTGCAAAATCAACGGTATTACCAAGGTATTCTGAACGTCGACGAAGACTGATACAGATGGATCGACCTGAACCTTTTCATAAAGGAAAAAGAATAAGGTTGAGGAATAGAAACAAAAATATTAGCTTGCAAAGAAAATGCAACGGAATTTCCAATTCACTTAAATTATTCACAACAAGAAAAAGCAATCTCATTTGAATGAAAAGCAATCTTAATAAGACCCGGTCCAGAGAATTCCGTAAGAGTGATAGAAATACCATCGGATACTTTAAAACGCCAGCTGGTTCGCAACCGCTTATATGACCGTCTATGTATAACGAAAAACTACATAATTTGCCATAACGGTAGAGACGGTGATTGCATGAGTTCGGGTACAGTCTATCTGATCTCTTGTAAAACGTGCGAGGACGAATACGTTGGCGAAACGGGTAGGCCGTTCTGCGTCCGCATGAAAGAACACCTAGTCGGCAAACGTAAACCAAATATTCCACTAGGCACGCGTAAGAAGCAGAGACATAATGGAGAATATTTTGAAATGGGGGGTTACGATCCTCGCTCAAGAATCGAAAACACAAGCGCGCAAAACTCTTGAAGCGTTTTGGATTAGTTCCAAAAATTCAAAAATGAACCGCAAGGAGGAGTGTCTTGTCATCATGCGTGACCTGGCGCCATACCTTAGGCTGATCCAATGATCTAACACAGACACAGTTGTCGCCCATGTATTACTCTGTGCGGCTGCTATCCATCAACTAACTTAAATACTTACAACAAATAAACGGTAGGTGTTGGAATGAAGCTGTTTCTTATGCGAATGCAAGTCGATTTGTCAAGTTTTATCTGCTAGAGTTATGAAAGTGTTTGGCTGAGTAGATCGCATCTCAATTTAACCTTTCCAGGCTCTTAAGAAGGCGAAACCGCCGAAACGTCAGCTATTGTATCCCAATAAATTCTGTAACACCAACCTCGTGTCTGCTTATTGAAGAAAAACATCAAATCTCCATTGATTTAATGACCAATACTCAAGTAATGATCACGACGGTCCGAATTAATTTTTTGCAAAATAAGTCTATCCAGAAAAATCTTGACTCAAAATTGGTTTTAGAACACCAAATGTCGTAACTTTACTTAAGTTGTTCCCATGTTATCAACATCAGATGTAAAAGACATTAAGATCTCTGATTTCATGGAATAGATGTTTGTTAAATGTTACTGTAAATTAGCAATGAGTATCAAACCTTCGCAAGTTCCTCTATGATAAGTATAGAGTCAAAGAATGATGACCCTGTACCGCCATAAGCTTCGGGGACTTCTACACCCATGAACTGAAAACACACAAGATCTCCTAAATCTTTCTAAAAATTTAGCATGTCCAATGTAAACAAATACATCTCACCTCATAGCGAGCTATATAATAGAAAACTAATAGGGTTCACATATCTTTTGACTCGACAGCAACCGGGCTCACCGAGCCTAGCATACTTCCTGTGCTGCTAAATTGGTACCAGACTTGTCTGAAATCAACCCACTCCTTCCAACAGACGTGGAATCGCCCTTCCATGGGTATACCAATATACCAGGAGAAATCAACTGGCCCAGTATACAACGACGTTCATAAAGAATGACGAAAATCCTCAGGTGGCAGTCGAATCCCCACGAAGAAAGTTTGAAAACCTCCGGCGACAGTGGAGGCGATGGAACGAAACGAATGCAAGAAGTGGTAGGATCCACATAACAGATGTGAAGATGAGTAATGTAAAACAAAAAAGAACACATTTTTGCGAACAAGTCACAAGTTTTTTAAACACCAACTTGATGGAATTTCAATTTCGTTAAATTCAAAACTTGTTTTTCTCTTCGCTTGTTTCATCGATACTCACACTTTAACAGCAAAGCAACTGAACAGCTGATATACCGTCCACCACGGCATGACAACACTCACAGAGAGGTCGTTAGTACTACGCTTTCGGCAAGTTCGCTTATGATAGAATTGGAAAGTCGAAATTTTTTTTTTGAGAATTTGAACCTAAGGCAAATTATTAGGAAAAACGACAGAAAATCATAGAAAATCGGGAGCGATCGCACAAGGTCCCTTATAAGTCTATCTAATCTTCAGGTGGTAAACAACCAGCATCGTCACGAGCTACTAGCGATGCGTGGATCGAGCAGATCACAACGCTTCAGGATCTACTTCCATGAAAAGACAATCTATTTCTTGTCATATTGAAAGAAATATTGAGAGAAAAACTAACCAAAAGAACTTACGCCATTTTCAAATACTCCAGTTATTACTGACTGGTGCATCTGTGACTTCTCATCCATTTCTCGCACTAATGGTTTCACTACATTGTTAGAAAAGCGGTTCACTAAAATTGGAAAGTAAGATATACACTGAAGAAGGCAAAGCTTACCACGAACTATACGGTATGCACATAGAGTCAAAGTATATCTTTCAGACTAGAAAAGCTCTCGGCGTTGATCAATCCCTGAAGGATGCGCCATGCATTCGACTTCTTAAGCATCGCTGTAGGTGGCTTAATGCATATCTAGCCTTTACAATGACTCGCGGTGGCCTGCAATGCATCGAACCAGTGATGCTATCCTCCTAGACAAGTCTGGTACCAATTTGTGGACCCCGGAGGGATGGAGGGCTTGGTGGGCCTTGGGCCTAAGGATCGGTCCCGTGCTTATTGTAGGGTTGTAGGGCGCCTCCCAACATTGCGCCACACGCGCCCTTTTTTAGATTATGTGAACTAAACGAGATTGTTCGCAAGCAACTGACGGTATGTACACACCACTTTGCTCCTTAGGAACAGTAAAGAGAAGCGATGTCATGCGAAAATGTGTCATGTTTTAAAACTTTTCAAACGAGCGGCATACTGGGTTGCTCGGTGACTACAGGAGAGAGATGTCGAGATAAGTATGAAATGGTTGTGGTAAATGTGTCTTATCGTCGAGTGCCAAAAGTTTCCACGATAGTGTTCCTTTAAAAAAAAAAAAGAAAGGTAAGGCTTTACATAAGTATGAAACACCCACCACTTAACAAATGCTATTCATGACATTAGAGAAAAACTGCTCCTTGTGCGAAAGAGACGAGGTCCTATCCCATAAAAAACCTTGGGGCGACCATGACACCGTGTAAACAAAAGCTTCAACTTTTGTGATATAGTTCAAATTTCTATCATACTATCTCCTGCAGAACTCCCACTCCCAACGTTGAGAAGAGAAATTCTGTAACTGTGAGTTATCAAGGATGGTCCTGGTCATCATTGTAAACTTACAGTCGCTCGTGCTATTCTTTCTACTCCAGTGAGTCGTAATGTGAAGCTATTCAGATGTTCGGTTGCGTGTGTGTTGAAATAGCCAGTGATGACGTTATACCTATTTGGATACTTGGATAGTCCGTCCTCACTGGTTGTACGGACCCCAGCGTAATTTCCATTTTTTCGGAGCCTTGCTAGCTTAGCTATTGTGGTATCCTGGAGTCCCAAGGACAGTCAAGCGAAAGTCACTAAGGTAGAAAAGAACATTCAAGTCAGAAATTTTCCCCATAATCTCGTTGTTGGCAAAATGGTTGTGCACCGAATCCTACACTATTACATGGCCATATTAAAATTATGTAACACTTTTCCACAACTAAAAGCCAAGTTAAAAAGTTTGAGTAAGTTATAAAAACTAGCATAAGACCAAACCGTACCGGCACTTTTCAAATGTTGCTCATGTTCACTCAATTGAGTAACTGGAGGTGGTGGACGACCTTCGACATCACAGCGATGCTTGCCTGAGATGGCAGTCACCAAGCCACGAAGACTGCTTGTACGAGCCACTACACGAGAAGAAAGCATTCTGAAGGAAAAAAATTCAAGACTGTAGAGACCATATAGTCAAATTACGAAGTAAAAATGGCGTAGATTCGACTTTACACAGAAAGATATCAATGCCCACAAATTGAGATCAGCATCCTGCTCTGTTACTGCTCTATGAGGGATCAGAACTGTAACAATACATCATCTGCAAGTGTCCTGCATCGAGATAACAATGGAACAAATCACTCGTAGGCAACGCAGTGCTTCAGGTCTTTTAATGTTGCCGATACGACTTCTTCTATGGTCAGTGATCGACTACAGAAGAAATAATTTCGGATGCTATGTACGATTTCCAATGCTACCCTTTTACAAGCAATCTTAAGATCGAAAGCAAACCGACACTGAGTGATGGATGAATGTTGCTTACTAGAATAATTGGATCATTTCTTTCGGAATCTTACTGGTTTAACCATTGTGGTTCCCTGGAATCCCGAGGTCAGCCTGGTCAAATTCTGCTCCAGGTCGTGATCATCACGGGCAGTCGCAGCACTTGTGGATCAGAGGGAAATTTGCCACCATTCAACAAGATTGACACCAGGATGGTGGTGGATCTTGGTATTGGTTTACTCCTAGCTGGGCTTCCTTATAGAAACGTCGGACCCCTTTTCAGCTTGGGAGACGCTGTTAGGGAGATGTATCCCCTTCCTGTACGTCGTAGCTCGACAAAGGAACACGTCTCAGCCACGATGAGTAGTAAACCGTTAGGAGGATGCAAAGGTACAACCGTCTCAACAGGTGAATAGACGTGACAATGAAGCCAATCAGGAGATCACAGCATCGGAACAGAACTGATGTACTGTCTTTACACCAGTACTTCTTACTCTGTTATCAGCGAGTAGGTGATTATCACTTGAAACCAACTGATATTCGTGTCGATCGATGATCTGGTTTCGACTGCAAACAATTCTTCGTTTTGCGACAAACTTCGAACATATCTAAGTTGCGCAGAATGTCCAATTTTTCCAACGAGGTTCACGAAGAGTACAACGGCATTCTAAGACAAACTCCCAGGAGAAGCAGAAAATTGATCCACTCAATTCCTATTTCCAACAACAGTTGAACAAAATGGAAGCATTAACTTGTCACTAGTGATTGTACAGAGAATCAATCAATAATCAATACAGCAAGTGCCACGTAAAGTCTAACAACAAAAGAAAAAACCTGAAAATTACAAGGCATCAAAGTGGAGCCAGCAGAACTCAGATGTACGGAGAGCCATTGATCGAACAGTTATCGATTGAAAAGGGGACGTCCGCAACTGATAGGCCGACGCCGATGTCAGGTAAACATCATAGCATGTCCACAGTGCTTCACAAATGAATCGTTTATCAAACTGTCCTCTAGGCCACTTGGTTTTCCTGTCGAAAGGCAGTACACAAGCACAACCAAGGTGGTGGCTGGGCAGAACTGGCGGTACTTTCCAAGGTGCAATACTTGCGAGTAGCTTCAATGTAAAGTGCTCTCTTTCGATTCCGTCTTAGACGTCGTCCTTCCCAGTTCGCTATTTCCCTGAGCGCACTGTCTCATTTATCGTTCTTCATTCGCGCCGTGCGCATTCCATGAAGTTCGAGTACTTTGCTATTTCACAAGTACTTCTGCTTCGATGTCTGTATGTCTGTTCTGCACTCTTTGATTACTAACATGAATAGTAGGCTTACTTTCAGCGGACCATGTTTTTGAGGTGACACTTAACTGTCTTCTGATTGGTAGCCAAACTGCATTGTCGGTTTCCTTCTTATTTCGATGCTCTTTGGAAACCTGACGATGACAGCGAAAATCAGGAGATATAAAAAAGTGTCCTGAAAAAGTGGCTCTCGTGCGAGTTGTGTGTCATTTCGTGTCCTGGATTTCTTCAAGTGCTTTTCTCGTTCATCCACCGTATTTCTACCAATCCTCTCTGGAGGATTTCCATCAACATATAGATTTGTTGACTATTCAAGATTTTTCTTCATATACTTACTAGTCTATGCTGACATGACTGATACTGAAGCCGGACTTACCTGACTGGACATCGGACATGGGTTCGTCCTTGTCTTGATTTTCTTCTTTTATCATTTCTTTTCAAAATACTTTTCACTTTCAAATCGGTCTTCATTGTTGATTTTCTTCTAAAATCTCGATTTCAGTTCAAACTCGATCATCGAGAGATTTGCATACATCACAACTAATCAGTGAAACAGTCGAAGAAGCCGCAGCCGACAGTTCCATCGATCCTCACGAAGATCAGGCGAACGCCAGTACGGATAGAGGTTCTGAAGAAGAACGGGAAGATTCTGGACTTGAGAAGCATCTAGGTGTCCAATTCTTCCTTCCTAAGCACGAAAAGTACCATTGTGATGTTTTACAATGGATTAATGCCTGGAACAAGTGCAATGTTTTCACAAAATCGTGGGGTTCAGAAATGTAACTAGAGAAGGACGTCGTTCAATGCTTATTCAATCTGTCACAATTCTCTCCAGCTCATAGTATATTTGTACTGTCTCGTAATTTATACTGTATCTGTCGGGTTACAGGACCTTGTGCGTACTGAATCGTGGAAATGAGTGGATCCATTCAGTACTGCTCCACTTGTTCTGTTACACGTCATCGTAACGTGTCCCCACGCAGTTATCACATCCTGACCGCGTAGAGGGAATTCGGCGCCCACAGGCCGTTCGTCTGGCTTAACGCTATTTTTTCTTATGAATTTTAGATACTATTCACCTTTTGCCATTTAATATCCCCTTTAGCTTTCCCATACTACTTCCCACATGTTCATCTTTCTTTTCATGGCTTAGCTCCCACTTACAATCCTAAGATTTCTTTATAGTGTTGTGGAAGATGTGGGTATCCTCTGTAGCTTCCCCACACTGCTTCCCACATGTTCGTTTATCTTACCATAGATTGGCTCACATTTATAATACCAGGATTTCTTTATAGTGTTGTGGGATGATGTGGGATGCGCTGTATTGTCTTTCTTTTTCCTCTGGATTACGTTAAAGTTCCTTATGACCTAGTAATTTGTATCTTCAGTTCCATCACTGGATGTGAAGACTGTAGATTTACTTCTAAACGTATTCGCTCCAAAGACAATGGGTAAATGCCTTATTTTCGTATTGGGATTCATGCTTGCCAACTACTTGTGGGGTTTTCTTGTGTAAGTTTTTGGAACTACAATTAAGAACACAATTTCCCTATCTCAAGTGGAAATCTTATACTTTAGAGAAGTGTATTCTCGTCCAACCATATTGAAACCAAGAGGACCTATACCGTTTTTCTCGAATTCGTCTAGTAGCTACGTAACCGATTACTACACCGGGAATTTTCTGCCAGAAAAGTTAGTTATTTTCTTAGTAATTACTTTTGTAGCACTCAATACGATGGGGACACGTAGCGCATTAGTCGGACGCGCCCTGCAACACACACATGGAATCAGTCCCTGTGCCCGTCGTCCACTAACTTTCCATCCCACCATGGTCGGCAAATTGGTACCAGACTTGTCTTGGAGGATAGCAGCACTGACTCATCACATTGTTAGGCCACCACGAGTCATTGTAAAGGCCAGATATGCATTCGATCACCACAAGCGGTGCTTGTTGAGGTAGAATGCGTAGCGCACCCCTTAGGGATTGATCAACGACGAGAGCTTTATCCTTTATTACCACTCCTTTATCACCAATATGAATGATTTAAATCGTCTTCAGGATGTTACGTCATTATGATCTTCTTGTTGTAATGTATTATGCACCATGGAGTTTTCATTCTCGAAATCTGAAGCACTCATTCGAGGTGGTCGCACTTATCTTGCGGAATCATAAAAACGTAAGTTTTTCCTTCTTTTTAAAATAACATCTTTGCTTACATGTGTTCATCCAACTGCTATTACCTCTTATCGCCTTTTTAATGAAAATATCAGATTCGGTTTGTGGCAGTAAATTGTTGGACAACTACAGGAGAGTGCAGAAGGGCGTATAAGATCTATCAATATCCTCTAATAGTTGCTTATTCCTCCACTGTTCATTCTGTCTATGAAGGCGAACATTCAAAAGACCATCTGTACAGGTCAGTTTAGAATCGAATGCTTCATTGTAATTATCCGAAGTCGCTTGTGTAACACCATGCTTTTTCTCTTCTTCATACTTTCATTGTATTTTTCATTATATTGTCAAACTTCTCCCTTTTTCTCGTTTTTTTTTGTTTTTTAAGCCTTCATCTAAGAGCGGCTACGAAGCGTTAAATATTGTGACTATCTTTTACCTTGCTTGAGAATTGCAGTGATTTGCGAATATCTTATTTACCCGTAGATACTTGGATGGGCCGTCCTCGCTGGTTCTGGAGGCCTCAGCACAATCTCTATTTTTTCGGAGTTTGCTGGTTTAGCTATCGTGGTTCCCTGGAGTCCCGAGATCACCCTAGCTAAAGCATGCCCAGGTCGTCATCACCTCAAACAGTCGCCATCCTTGTGAATCAGAGGTAGATTCGCCACCTTGCGACTAGTTCGTTAGCAGGTCGATGATGGATCCCGGTATTGGTTTACTCTTAGGTGGGCTTCCCAATGGAAACGCTGGTCTCTTTTCGAGCTTGGGGAACACTACCAGGGAATGAATTGCCTCGCTGTACATCGCAGCCCGACATCTAGGAACTTCTCCCAACCACTATGAGGCGGTAAGCCGTTGGGACGATTTGCAGATACCACCTTGACAATATGCTAACCTCCCCAAGAGGTGATTCATTTCAAATTCCTGAGCTGAAATCAACTCACGTTTTCGGCTTTGGGACCTTGACCCTCGTTTATGACCAACGTTTTATATTTTTTTATTCAAATTGTGTACGAATTTAAAGCACGGATTTATCCTTACGTTTTCACTTTGTTGTTTCAGTTTCATATGATACCTGCTCCACTTTGAATCCGACGTGTTACATGGTCATCGGTCCATCGATCAACTAATTGAATGAACCACTTTGGTCCCGGCGTTTCCTAACATCCATGGGAAATCCGAATCACAGTGTAGTAAATCTGCTTTGGATCTACAATGACGGGTTACAACTTTACGTGAAAACTTGAAGGCGTCCATCGTGCACTTCTTGCGATTTCAAGAAAAACTACGTTTGCACAATATTCAAGATATCAGTAAGTAGAGAGCTCTAAACTGCAAACCCACCAATTCCACCTGAATCCGACACTCTGATGGCGGTTGCGAAACAACGGATCGAACTGAGGAAGTACTGAGTGCCCCGTTAGATGCGAAGATAGGCCATCTAGGTGAAATGTCTATGTCGTTTTACTTAAGGCTAGAAATTAGTATTTCTTTCTTCACTGATTCAAATTTGAATACTTTTATATGACCCTTCTTCATGTCTACTGTTCGAATTCCGGTACTTCTCACATTCAATTCGTTTCCTAGCATCTATCTTCCACGAAGATCTTCCAACTTTTACGTGTGGCTTCGGCTGTTGGCTGACTATTTTCATTTAACCTTGAATGTCGTAGAATGCTGGTGAAGTCGATTCCTCCTGCAGCCCCTAGATACCCAGCTGGATTGCAGGGAGTGATTTTTTCCCGGACAAATCCGGTACCAATCTCCCGACCCCGGAGAGATGGGGGACTTGGCCCAGAGTGGAATCGAACTAGCACCATGCTGACCGACGTCGCTACTACTGTGCTATCCGCCTCTTATTGTTTTAGTTAGGGCTTGAAATTGAAAATTTCTTTACCCGTTGATTCAAATCTGAGTATAAGGCAACGCGGATGCCCCGAAATGTCGTTGTCACATTTGGTTAAGAAACAAATAGTAAGTGTGCCGTGCACGTTTGTGTCAGATCTCTTGTTATGAGATGGGAAATATTAGTAATTGATGAATTTTTGGTTTAAGCAGTGAACATGTGAATACATTCTTTGAAGCGGTCTATCAACTACTGCTAGAAGGCTTGTCATAGAATTAAACACTTGGGTAGCCCGTGTTCAGTGATCGTAATGAATCATTTCTCACTGTCTTAGGCAGCCACCACTTCCCCGTGGAATTCACCGCGATCTATTAAGTGGATCTTTTTCAAATTTCGCGAAACTCCAATGGAAAACTTCAGTATCAGTGCAGTTGCTAAAACTCCATTCAGAAGTTTCGTGGGATTGAGGAGCCCAGAATTTTACTCTTCGTGAAATAAACAGACCTATGTCTTGTTTAGAACAATGTATATATTCTCTCTATATTTGTTCCGAATAGTAAAATTTATTGACGGCGTCTGAAATTTGAGATTAAAAATCTGCACTAATTTTTACTAACCTAGTGGCGTACTGATTTAGTATTGTTACGGCTAAAACGAACAGAACTCTGAAGAAAAACTAATGATATTGAAGTTAGAAAAAAACCAGAATGAAGTTGAAAATAAGCTGCTTACAAATTGCTGTGGATTATAACTCCGTAGTGAGTTCATGTAGCACATTGGTTAGAGGTATATTGCTATACATACGTCCCCTTGGTTCTACCCCAAAATCTAGATTACATTACCCCAGCATCCATAACGGATCGGCAAATCGGTACATGACTTCTTGTAAAGGTGACATCATAACGTAATAAGTCAGTGAAAATTATTGTACAAACAATGTATGCATTCAAGTAGACACACGATGCAAAGTGTCAGTGATTGATTAATGCCGAAAGCTTTGTCCGTTATCCTTTTCTGACTTCACTAGTTGGGCAACGTTTGTTCTCCTTATATTTAAGGAATTTATTCAGTGATAGGGGGCCGATAAAACAGTGGTAGTGATGCCCGTTATCACAAACATGATGCTAATTCGATTCCGCTCCGGGTCATCCAAGCCTCTCATCCCTCTGGAGCCGGGAAATCGGTACCGGACTTGTCTGGGAACAAACTATGCAGTCCAATTGGGAACGCTCCAGCCCTGCTATCCCAGGACTCCAGGAAGAACTGCTCGACTAGCATTCTACGACATTCAAGATGAAATGAAAATCCTCAAGCAGCAATCGAAACGACACATGAAGCTGGAAGTCTTTCGCGGCTAATGGAACTGTGGAAACGAATTGAACGTGAGAAGTGCTGTGATCTGCAAAGTAGACGTGAAGACGACTCGAATAAAATTTTAAAAAATAAAAATATTTCATGGTAGGCATAAACACACTATCTCAACCAGGTTCAGTGCTAGCCTAATGGATTGTATGGTTGTATGACTACCTAATTCTAGAGGTAGAATAAGTTATGGTTTATGAGCTTAGATAGGATCAGTCTTCTTTTCTATGGCATAGCGTTAAGCGCTTACTTCGTCCAAACTTTCATACAGATTTTCTTTCCTGTGTGAGTTGTTAACTTAGCGCTGAAATTCTCAATAGGTTTGTGTAGGACGCTTCTTTGCACGTCCGTTTTTCGCAATAAAGACGGCACACTGGTTCGCCTTGCTATCTAGTCCTCTGTTGGCCGAGTAATTGCGGAAGTCGCAGTCTTGGAAGAATCATAGTCAGAAGACGGAGAACCTCCCTCCGATCCACGAGAGTCAGCGACTTCCTTCAGAGAAAAGCCTCAATCCTCGAACATTTAAATATTAATGAAGAGATAAGGCAGCAAATATCAAGCCACAATCTTACGCACACACAAATCCAGGTTATCTTAATAGATCTCGGTTGCACAACAACGAAACGAGTTCGAGTAGCTTTGGAGTTTTACATATGAGGAAAAGCTTTTAGGTAACCAAAGACGAAGTATATTACATTTTAGCTCACAATTTTTGCCAAATAGTCGTTGGTGATGCTAGAAGTCTTGTGATATGAATGCTGGAAACGAATGAACCTAGGTGAGGGGGAAGAATCGCGTTGACTCAACATATTGGAGATAACCCATGAAAATACGAAAATCCCAACTTTTGCTGATTCGCTCTTGAATCCTCTATCCAATGATGGGAAGGATCCTTTGATGAAATAATTATACCTTATTCTTTATCCTGTTGATTTTTTAAATCACTTGGAGGACATGTGCATTAAGGACATGGAAATTGATGTATGAGAGAACAGCTGCTTTGTCTTTAGTATGGGACATTAAGCAGTCTTCGCGGAGCCTGCTTAGATGTGTTGTTTCGGTCTAGTATTGATGACATTTGGCTTAACTTTGGGTTTGTCCACTAGCCACTAATTGACATGCGTCATGATGTCCTACATGACAGTGCCCGGCTTGCGGCGTTCTGTGACTGCATAATGTTTTGTGTAATTTGTCTCACTTTTCGAGGTGTATTAAGACTACCATATACAGGCATCTGCGGTTCATACCAGGGAGCGTTTCCCACATTCACGAATTATTGGAAAGTTTGTTTTGTCATTTTTTTTTCAAATCAGATGACTACATTTCTTTTTATGTGACCCTTCTTCACATCTACTGTGTGCATTCAGCATTTCCCACATTTGATTTGTTTTCTGATATCCGTTTTCCACGAAGATCTTCCAACTTTTACTTGTGGCTTCGGTTACCGCGTGAGGATTTTCGTTTCATCTTGAATGTGGTCGAACAATTCTTCCTGGAGTCCTAAGGTAGCCGGGCTGAAGCGTTCCCAACTTTATTGCAGGGAGTAGGTTTTTTCCCAGACAAGACCGGTACCAATTTCTTGACCCCGCAGGGATGAGAGGCTTGGTTGGCGCAGAGTGGAATCGAGCTAATACCATGCTAGTGATGATAGACATCACTACCACTGTGCTGTCCGCTCCCTAAATGACAATAGGTGAAGTGCAAATTGCTAAGTAGCGTTCTCTTAATCTTAACCATTTTATTTACTGCCTTTTTCTTTAACGACAGGGTATTTTGCGAAATATAACTATTATAATGCTGAGATATTTGCAAAACTCCGGACCGCAGGTGCTTGCAATGGGGAACGAACGCGCTATCGTCCTTTCCGGGGGAGTAATGTGTTCACCACCGCACCATGCGAGTCCTTCGTTTCGCCTGTCTCTCAGTTAGTTCTATCGATCAATCCTGTTGACGGGTGGTTGCTGATGGCAAAAGATCGATAGAACTAGCTGGGAGACAGGCGAAATGAAAGACCCGCATGAAGTGGTGGTGAACGCGTTACTCCCCGGAAATGACGATAGCGCGTTCGTTCACCACCGCAAGCACTTGCGGTCCGGAGTTTTGCCAATATCTCAGCATTATAATAGTGTTCTCTTAGTTCGATCGAAATAGACATGTTGAATATCATTCTACCATTCCCTTGTGGTAGGTTCGCCACTAACATCGTCACCTAAAATTATATGCCGTGAAGGAAAAATGAAAAAGAAAGAAGTGCTGGGTGTTGATCAATCCTTAAGGGATGTACCATGCATTCGACCTCATCGGGCATCGTTGGAGGTGATTGAATGCATATTTGGTCTTTATAATGACTTGCGGTGGGCTACCAATGTATTGAGCCAGTGTTACTTTCCTCCCAGATAAGTCTGCTATCAATTTATCGACTCCGAAGAGATGGGAGACTTGCTATGTTAGGGCGCGAGGATAAATCTCATGTGTATTGCGGGATGCCTCCTACCATAGTGCCACGCGCGCCCATTAGGAAAAACAAACAAATGTCGAGCTGTCGTTCCTTAAGCAATCAACTTTGTATCGTGTAATTTTAAACTTTAGGTGGATTGTCAATATACGGAACCCATTTCGGTATATTGGCTCTAACAAAGTGCTCAACGGATATAAGAGAGATTGTCACTTATTAGTCGCTGGATATTTCCCGTTCAAGGTTGGCTTACTTTGTATGTGATCCTATTCACTTTTATATTTGCGAATCCATGTTACAGAACGCAAATACTCTATCTGGATATCGAGCTTTTGCCGCGAGTGCCATGATGCTTCATTCTGGCTTATTAGGTGATAGTACTCCACATTTTCGTTCAAATACAACACAGTAATTCATTTTGTCAGAATGCATGTCATAATAACTTTTCAGAGGATGAGTTTACTTGCCTTGGTGTCATCACTAGTGAACTCTTGGCACGAGAGGTTGGGATGCGTTTCGATGGAGATATTGTTACTTACAGTCTCGAAAGTGGTTCGAGTTTGAACTTTCTTTGTATTACATATGTCTAGTGAGTAATCAGTTATGTCTGGTATTTTTGTAACATTGACTTGTTTAACGAATTATGGCGGAATACCGTGCGTTGTTTATTCCACGCCAGCGCTGTGGTTTTATGAGCTTCATATTGCTCAACTTTTACTAACATAGTGTCCACTTCCAGATTCCGAGACTCGGTGGTCATTCGATATTCCTCGTACTGCGGATAACATTGTAGAATGGGTGAAACGCAAACGTAGTGAAGCTATAGTGAAGTGGATACATTCTAGTACGTTAGAATAATTTCTTAGTGTATACGTATTCAAAACCGTGAAGTGAATTTCTGTCACGGTAAATTTATGTGACGTACCGTGGCTAACTGCTCGGCCAATGCTCATTTCAAGGCATTATATAAAAGCTGTGAGGCTTTTGCTGTCCTCCGATTGAACGGAGCTCACCGAGCACCTTTGATACACAGTGGAAACTGTTAGTGCGCGAACGAGTTACTCGGTGATTTACTGAACCACAGGGAGTGTAGGTGGTCGTCAGCATAGCCTACCTCTCCTTACTGCATACTGGATAATCGCATCACATTTTAGAAAATTAGAAGTTTGAAAACGTTTTTAAATGGGTGTCTCTCATATCTTGTTTCTTGTACCCTCAATGCAATGAAATCAGTAGGAAGTTGCTTTAAGTCTGTATCAATTATTTTGTGTTACTTCTTGATAAGATGTATTACAGCCTTTCTTTCAAGGTACTCAGCGTCATTCAATGGTTTCCAAAGATAAAATTCGTTTAAAATTGGAGATACCACCGATGGTGCTAATATTGCAGACCGTAATACTGAGATAATGACGGCGCAATTGGCCCAACTTCTGAATAAGTCTGCCATTTTGCTTTTGATTACACCGTTGACCGTTGTCTATAGAGGCCAATCTGATGTATTGCTATTCACCGATGTAAGTTTGTTTTTTCAAAACCTTATTCGGGCGAGTCTTTTTTTCCCCTTTTTTTGAATCTGTGTAGGTGTGGTGTCCATTTCCAACTAAACTTCCTTTTTACCTGTAAAATATCCGTAGTTGTTCTGGAGAGGTTTGCTAACAGATTATTTGCCAAACGTGTTTTAATGTCGACAGAACATTACGTTTACTATTCAGTATACGCTTTTAAAAGGTTTTCCTCAATTGATTTTGAATCATACAGCCAGTAAGTGAAAGGTGTCAAAATATTGACTCTTCAAATTGCCGCTCATGTTATCACTGGAGTTTGTCCTATACGTCTGTAAAGTGCATATATATATATATATATTTATATATATTTATGTATATATATTTATATATATATATATATAAAGATAAAGCTCCCAGTGTTAATCAGTCTCTGAGCGATGCGCTGTGCGTTCTCATAATTATCGTAGAGGTGATTTAATGCATATCTAGCCTTTACAAATGACTCGTGGCCTACTTCCCCCGAGCTAACCGTGCTTTTCATCCCTCCGAGACCGGCAAATTGGTATTGGACTTGTCGGGGAAAAGAATCACCCACTGCAATCGAAGTGGGATGCTCTCGCCTAGCTATGTGACTCCGAGGAGAATTCACTTCGCCAGCACTCAACGGCAGAGTGGAAGGAAAATCCTCAAACTTCACCCGAAGCCACAAGTAAAAAGTCAGAAGACCTTTTTGGATGATGGATGTGAGGAAACGAATCAAATTCGGGAACAGTTCATCCCGTACAGTCGCAGTAGACCAAGAATAGTCATCTCAAATTCTTTTGTTTGAGCTAGGAAGCAATCACCCTTCCAATTAGAGGCCAGTATATGCACAAGAAAGTGAAAAGTATTCACTTTATGTGGTAAATAGCAGTTCTTCGTATTTTTGTTGAGCAAACGCGAGGTGTTATTATTCTTTATTCACAAATGAGCTGACGTTTCGGCGGATTTCG
>UYYA01000991.1:0-25537 GCA_900624975.1 Angiostrongylus costaricensis | reverse complement strand
CTTCCTCAGAGCCTGGAAAGGTCAAGTTGACAGCAATCTACTTGGCCAGACGCCTCCATAACCAAACAAAGAAACTCTAAACCAAGATTTCAATCACATTGAACACAGCTTTGCACACTCACCGCTTTCTATGAAGTCTCCACTAAGTATGTCACGTAGAGACCAACCACACAAAAATCACATGGAAGTATAATGTGCCCCACTCATCAAAATAGCAGTCTTATATACTGCCCTACATCACGCGTGATAATGAGGCATTCTTCCCTGCGGTTCATTTTCGGATTTCTGGAATTAATCCAGAGTGCCTCGAGAGTTTTTCGCGCCTGTGTTCTTGATTCGCGTGCAAGGATCGTGACACATACTTCAAAGTCCTCCCCGTTATGTCTCTGGGTCCTATGCGTGCCTAGCGGAGTATTTGGTCTATGTTTGCCGGCTAGGTGATCTTTTATGCGGACACAGAGGGGTCTGCCCGTTTCGCCAATGTATTCGTCACCGCACGTCTTACAGGAGATCAGATAAACTGTACCCGAGCTCATGCAATCACCGTCTCTACAATTAGAGCAAATTGTGCAAATTTGCGCTGCACATAGACGGTGATATAGGCAGTTATGAACTAACTGGCGCCTAAGATTACTCGGTGGTGTTTCAACTATGTTTAACGAATTCTCTAGACCCGCCCTTCTTAAGCAGCGTTTTATAGCTGCACTTACATCATTTGAGATGAAGGGTAGGATAAACGGGACCTTTCTGTCGCTAGAGTTGTCGCTTGGGGGCCTAGGATTTCCCCTACACCTATCCCGAGCTACAGTTTCATAGCCATTAGAAATGGCTATTTGCCGTGACAAGTTCCGGGACTCCTCTCTCTGTTCTCTTCCCGTGCACACGTTGGTTGCTGTTCGAAGCATTCTTACAAGCGCGCTTTTCGTGTGAGAAAGGTGAGAGGAGAGATAATGAACCAAGATGCTTTTACTACTTGGCTTTCGGTACCACTTCGTAATGTAGCCATTTTCTGACAGGTGAATTTGACGTTGAGGAATGGAAGCCATTTTTCTTTCGGTTTCTCTCGGGTGAACTTGATATACTCTGACTGTTTATTCAACAGCTCGAAACATTTCTCCATTTCCTCTTGTGTTGAGCAAAGGACAAAACAGTCATCTATATATCTACAGTAGAGTAGCGGCCCGAGATCAGTCACCGGTGCTTCCACCGTAGACATAAATGCAATGGCAAGGCTTGGAGCCAGTCGTTGTCCCATTGCCAACCCTCTTATTTGAGCGTAGTACTTTCCGGACCATCTGGAGATTGAGCAGCTCAAGCATTCTTTTAAGAGTGCCATCAACTGCTCTATCTTGAAGCCATACACGTTTATTTCTCCTTCGTGTTGTGTAAGGAGTTCGAATATGGCTTGCATTGCGGAGTAATTCGACACGTTTGTATAAAGGGCGGTAACGTCGAAGGACTCCATCACGCACGCGCTGTTGGGCTGCGCAGTACGTAGACGATCCAGAAACATCTGGGTGTTCGTAAGATGGGCTGGAATGTGTTTCAGCAACTGGTTAAATATCAGGGTTAAAAACCATGTTATCCTGTCCGTTGGCCCGTCTACGCAGCTAATGATAGGTCTAACCTTAAATAGTGATAGTGGAGATAACGAAAAAGCATCTTGAAGATGCTTCGCTTTATCGACTATCGTCTGAGGAGGAATTTAAAAGAAAATACCGAAAACTGAACCACGAATGGGCCAAAATGGCAAGGGCTGCTGGTTTAAAAGCATCAGTTATCTCTCAACTAAAAGTTGACTTACCAACATGCCCCGTCTTGTACTTACTTATAAAAACTCAAAACACAGGAGGAAATGGACAAATGCTTTGAGTTGTTAAACACACAGTCAGAGTACATCAAGTTCACCCGAGAAAAACCGAAGGAAAAATGGCTTCCATTCCTGAACGTGCAAATTCACCTGTCGGTGAATGGCTTCATTACAAAATGGTACCGAAAGCCAAGTAGTAAAAACATTTTGGTTCATTACCTCTCCTCTCACCCCTCTCACACGAAAAGGGCGCTTATAAGAAACACGTTTCGAACGGCAACCAATGTGTGTACGGGAAGAGAACAGAGAGAGGAGTCCCGAAACTTGGCACGGCAAATAGCCATTTCTAATGGCTACGAAACTGTAGCTCAGGATAGGTGTAGGGAAAATCCTAGGCCTCCAGACAACAACTCTAGCGATAGAAGGGTCCCGTTTATCCTACCCTTTATCTCAAATGATATAAGTACAGCTATAAAACGCTGCTTAAGAAGGGCGGGTTTAGAGAATTCGGTACGCGTAGTTGAAATACCACCGAGTAATCTTAAGCGCCAGCTAGTTCGTAACCGCCTATATGACCGTCTATGTGCAACTCAAAACTGCATAATTTGCCCCAGTGGTAGAGACGGTGATTGCATGAGCTCGGGTATAGTTTATCTGATCTCCTGTAAGACGTGCGGTGACGAATACATTGGCGAAACGGGCAGACCCCTCTGTGTCCGCATAAAAGAACACCTAGCCGGCAAACATAGACCAAATACTCCGCTAGGCACGCATAGGACCCAGAGACATAACGGGGAGGACTTTGAAGTATGTGTCACGACCCTTGCACGCGAATCAAGAACACAGGCGCGAAAAACTCTCGAGGCACTCTGGATTAATTCCAGAAATCCGAAAATGAACCGCAGGGAAGAATGCCTCATTATCACGCGTGATGTAGGGCAGTATATAAGACTGCTATTTTGATGAGTGGGGCACATTATACTTCCATGTGATTTTTGTGCGGTTGGTCTCTACGTGACATACTTAGTGGAGACTTCATAGAAAGCGGTGAGTGTGCAAAGCTGTGTTCAATGTGATTGAAATCTTGGTTTAGAGTTTCTTTGTTTGGTTATGGAGGCGTCTGGCCAAGTAGATTGCTGTCAACTTGACCTTTCCAGGCTCTGAGGAAGGCGAAATCCGCCGAAACGTCAGCTCATTCGTGAATAAAGAATAATAACACCTCGCGTTTGCTCAACAAAAATACGAAGAATTACTTGATCAATGCCGAGGTTAATAGAAACTCGGTCATGGGAGTTACTGAATATACTATATAATATATAATATGAATATACTAGCGAGACGGGTATTCCACTGTGCATCCGCATAAAACAACAGCCAGCCGGTAAACTTAAACTTAAACCAAGGACTCCCCCGTGTTCACATAGGACACAGAAACATAACGGAGAAAATTTTGAAGTAAAAGCCACTGTCCTCGCATCGGAATCCGAAACGTCAGTGGGTAAAACTCTTGAAGCAGTTTGGATGAAATCCATGAATCGAAAAACGAACAGCGAAGAGGAGTGCCTCGTGTTCATGCCTAACGCTAGCCCAGGCTGGTTGTCTGACTGAGCCAGGCGCGTATTCACCCATGTAATCCTCCGTGCGACTGGTCTTTGCCATATAACTGGAAGATCTACAAAGAACAAAACGATGGGTTCTTAGAAGAAGTTCATCAAGAAAACAGTGGAATATTGATCAATGAGAGGTTAGAGGTTCGGTCTTGTGATTTGACACCAATTATCAATAAGCGTCGCGAAAATGAAGTACAATGCTCTTCAAGCATTTCAAATACAGCCTTTATTTTGGGACGCACGAACAAGGCGTGGAAAAATGCAGTCCTCCTGATCCATTCGGTCACCGAGTAACTCGAGTTGGGATGAGTAAACACCAATTGTCTTCATCACGCATCGGTGTCATACAGTGGACACGAAGTGCACTACACTTTTGGTACGGTGTCTTTTCTCGGTTTTTGGCGAGAATGCAACCGTGGAAAGCTCGCCTGATGCAGCCATGCGATAAATTTTTTCTTAGTTGGGTTCTTGTTTAAAGTATTAGACTCCTTTTTAACTAAGGGAAGCTTCCGTCCGAGTATAGATCCTTGCAATACGTCGAAATTCAACACGCAAAAAAACTCCTGATGACGCGTTAAACCTATGGGTGGAAGCATAAATGACATAGGTATTATTATATTTCACTATTTGCCAATAGTAAATCCCATATATACGAAATGGAGCAAGCACGAGGACGATCTCACTTGCTGTTTTCAAGCATCGTTCTCCTCTGAATTATATCATGTTCAATGGAAAGACCTGTCTTCGTGAGGTATATTCCGATTTCGCGAGCGTGAAACTCCTTTTCGCAGACCATCGCGAAGTCTTTCGCCATATGCACTGCTTCTTCTGAAAAATTTCCTTTCACTGGACACATAATCAAAGACCAAATAAGCTAATCCTCACAAAAAAATCAGGAGCACCATGCTAACCACAAAAATTTAACGACGTCGTTAGAAATGATACATTACGCAGCTTTAAAAATATTTTCGCTGTTCTGCCATTTGCCACATTAACAAATTTTAAATCCCCTCTATGTGTGTTTATAAAGCAGGGGGAGGGAGGGGGTGGTGGGACCTAACGAGATCTGACGAACGTCCAGACGTCCAGGAAATTGTTGAAAAATTAATCACTGAGGTGGATAGCTAATCGAAATTTGAACTATTAGAGGATCATATTGATTTTAACTTATTATTTACTGCCTATTCTTTTTAACGGCAGGATATATTGCGAAATATAACTTTCAATGATGCTGAGATATTTGCAAAACTCCGGACCGCAAATGTCTGTGGTGAGAAACGAACGCACTATTGTCATTTCCGGGGAGTAACGCATTCACCACCACACCATGCGGGTCCTCGTTTCACCTGTCTCTCAGCTAGTTCTGTCAATCTTTTGCCATCAGCAGTCACCCGTCAGTTCCCCACCGCAGACACCTGCGGTCCGGAGTTTTGCAAATATCTCAGCATCATTGAAAATCATATTGGTTTTGTTTAAAAAATGGATGTCATTTATTCATGTAGTTAAGAGTCATAAGATTCTTTCAGTTTTTGTTACAATGGTGCCTATTATTTCCGAACGACACGCCCAATCACGTAATGGATTACTTGTGGGCACTCGTTCCTGATTTTAATTTGGTAGGCAAAATTGGTCTTGTACTGCTGACAAATTCCATTGATATAAAGAATATAATTACTTGAAGTACCTTCGACAAGAGCCGTCCATGCTGTGACATTGGCTTGTTTGCGACGTCCAGCCGGAAGAGTCAGACCAATTTTCCTTAGCGAATCACGCAGTGTCTTGCCGCCGTCCTTCGACTTAGCTCTTTAATTATTTTTACAAACTAAAACAAAACTAAACTTTCAAAAAAACTATATGCAGCTTATTAGATTTTAGCATTTATGAATTGTTGTTGAACTGTTGTTCATTGTTAAATACCTTAAGCTGAAATGAAGCGCAACTAGAAATATTTCACACGTCCAAATATTTACTTTAACTGCGTCATAGATAAGTGCCACTGCTTCCTTATTCAACATTCACTCACCGGCGTAAGATCCCTCCAAGAAGAGATGCGTTCAGACACTCAGGCGGGCTGATTCTACGCTGGATCTCGCCAACGGTCACGCGATATTTCGTCGTACTGCTGAGTAAGCTTGTCCTCCCTGGCACCGTACAGTACACCTGAATCCCCATTTTCGAAAGCGTTCTAGAAATTCGATGAATGTAATGCAAACACGAGTAGTTCACCTCGCATGGGTCCACACCGCCCGCACTAGACGGAGCATCTCCGAAAAACAAAAGCGGAATATCGACTTTGCGAGCCGCTTAAACAACTATTAACTCGATATAACCTTTCAGGCATATTACAAGACAATTCTTCGAGTGCAATGTGAAAGGTTTACTGATTCTTCTCCTATAACGAAAACTTTTTACGACGTCTGTGCTTTCTAGTTTATGAGCAGAAGCATTGAGCTTAGGACAGCGTAAATCCTCCAAATACAGCATTTCGACATCAACGAACAAATGAAGATAGAGAGAAAAATATTGCGTGTATCTTCCATTTGTTGCAGATAAGGCAATTGCAATTTTTTGAGGCAATATATTAGGAGAAATTACCTTTAAAGAATTCTTATAGAAAATGAGCAAGAGCGACAATGCCAATGACAAGAGGGAGTATGCTTGGGTGTAAAGAAGGTTAGTAGTTAAAGGTGACCCGTGGCTGTTCCCTTAACCTCGTGCTCGATGCTATCCAAGCCCTTCATTTCTCCGAGGTCACCAAATAAGTACCGGAGTTGCTTGGCAGGAAAAAAACTCCGACAACATATATTAGTTGGCCACTTAAAGTGACTGCGTAGCAAACTGTTCATTCAGTACGCTTAATGGAATCAAAGACGTGGCGCATCTTATCTGTAAGAGATTGATCAAGGCCGGGCGATTTTAAGCTTTCAGCTCAGCAAAAACGCGATCGTTTAGTAGAGCAGGTCTAGAAGACATAAAGGAGATCTCGCAGTTCAACCACTTACGACGGTGAGTCGAACACCGCATGCATTATTTCGGCAGCGGGGCTGTGATGGAAATGCAGCATTCAAAAAGTTGTTCCTGTTAGATTTACAAAAATGAAATCGTATCTTCAGTGTTAAGCGCGTATTGAAAATGGCGATCCAAACACTCCATGTCAAAACGAAGCGCTTGTTATTAAAAATGGCTCAGCTTCGATAAAAAAACGCATTAGTACTTTTGACTGTGAAAGAAAGGTCAATACGCTTATGTAATAGTTGTTTTTAGTTTTTTTAAAGCATTGTAGACGACATGCACTGATTTCAATGCGTACGTGGAGAGCAAACAAGAAAGTATGCATTATTTGCAGCTCATTCTTTTTGGGCTGTTTCATTGTACTGACAGTTTAATTTCCTGAATTGAGTTTCGTATTTAATAGTCGCTTAAACACAATAGAATAGAACTTACAACAGTTGTCATCTGGAAAAGCTAATTTTTACATCTTAAAATTTACACGAACTGCTTCTCGGATGAGTTTGTTCACACAGAGAAAAAAGTACCGTAGCCAATGATATCGAAAAAGGAAGCAAGATCTCCATGGAGGTACGATAGCCCAAGTCTGGCGCAACGTCTTTTTGCCTACTGCGTTTATAGAGTAACGTGACAAGAACGATGTTTTCATAAACAATGATAGCTTGACTTCTTGAATTTCCTGTGATTTTGTAGATATTTTTGTCGACCTTTACCGAAAAACACCATTCTTTCCGACATGGATTTTTTGGTTTTCAAGCGTATCCACATATTAGAAAGAAGAACTCACATTTTCGTTCTAATTCTTCATTTTTAGAAGACGACGATGAGCAGAAATCCTTAATTATCGTTTTTCTTTCATAAAAACGCAAATATTGGGGCCATACGGGAGGAAACGATTCCAAAAAATCGAAAACAACCTCGATTTCTTCGTTGCCGCTGCCAAGCAAAGAGTGCTGGAAAAAACCCGGCTGCGCCATATCACCTCTCGAATACGTCAGCGTACCGATTCCACATGACGTCTAGATAGATGCATTTTTTCTTTCCATGTTTTTTTTACAAAAATGTTATTCCATTAAGAAACACACGAAGAGGCAAAGCTTCCATGTTCACATACCTCTAACTCACATAGAACCATCGTCAGTGAAAACGGAAGGGGCTTATAATCGATGAATATTACACTACAAGAGAAGGAGCTAGTTAAATTGGTCTCTAATTAATAGCTTCTCTAAATATCGAGTTCAAAACAAAAACACTTGTTTACTTTTTGCTATTGTTGGATTCTTAACAAAACTCGTCTAACGCGATGTTTTTCTTCAATAAGCAGACACGAGGTTGTTATTATAGAATTTATTACGATACAATGGCTGACGTTTTGACGATCTCACCTTCTTCAGAGCCTGGAAAGCTCAAATTGAGATGCGATCTACCCAGCCAAACACTTTCATAACTCAAGCAGGTAAAACTTAACAAATAAATTTGCGTTCACATAAGAACAGCTTCATTTAAGCACCTACCGTTTATTTGTTGTATTTAAGTTAGTTGATGGATAGCAGCCGCACAGAATAATACATGGGCGATAACTGTATCCGTGTCAGACCATTGGATTAGCCTGAGGTAAGGCTCGAAGTCACACGTGATGACATGACACTCCTCCTTGCGGTTCACTTTTGAATTTTTGGAATTGATCCAGAACGCTTCAAGAGTTTTACGCGCTGATGTTTTCGATTCGTACGTGAGGCTAGTGACCCCTACTTCAAAATGTTCTCCGTTGTGTTCCTGCATCCTATGCGCGCCTAGTGGAAGGCTTTGTTTTAATTTAGATTTACCGACTAGATGTTCTTTTATGCGGACGCAGAGCGATCTACCCGTTTCGCCAACGTATTCGTCCCCGCACGCTTTACAAGGGATCAGATAGACTGTACCCGAACTCATGCAATCACCGTCTCTACCGTTAGTGCAAATTATGCAGTTTTTCGTCATACATAGACAGTCATCTAGGCGGTTGCGAACTAGTTGTCGTCTTAGAGTGTTCGATAGTATTTCTATCACTCTTGTCGAATTCTCCAGACCGGCCCTAATTAAGCAACGTTTTATAGCTTCACTTATTTCGTTTGAAATAAAGGTCAAGAGGAACGGAGCCTTATTTTCGCTAGAATTATCGCTGTGGGGCGTGGGTTTTCCTCTATGCCTATGCCGAGAAGCTACAGTTTCGTAACCATTTGAAATGGTTATTTAGCGCGCCAGATTCGAGGACGCTTCCCTCTGACCTATACCTGTGACGCGCTGGCAGCGGTTCGAAAGGTATTTTATTATAAGCGCCCTTTTAGTGTGTGAGGGATGAGAGGAGAGGTAATGAACCACTATATTCTTACTGCTTGGCTTTCGATACCACTTTGTGTTGTAGCCATTTTCGGATAGGTTGATTTCAACGTTTAGAAATGGAAGCCAGTTTTTTTTGTCGGTTTCTCACTGGTGAATTTTATGTACTCTGACTGCTCGTTCAATAACTCAAAGCATTTGTCCATCTCCTCTTGTGTGGAGCAGATGACAAAACAATCATCTATATACCTACAGTAGAGTAATGGCCTGAGATCGATTACTGGTCCTTCCGCTTTAGACATAAAGGCTACGGCAAGGGTTGGTGCCAGTCGCTGTCCCATTGCCAACCCTCTAATTTGTGCGTAATATTTCCCGGAGCATCTGATGATCGAGCAGTTTAGGCAGGCGTTTAAGGAAACCAGACCATAAGCTGCTGAATCGAAAAGCCATACATGTTAATCGCTCCTTCGTGTTTCTCAAGAAGCTCGCGGATGGCTTGCATTGCGGAGTCGTTCGACACGTTAGTGTAAAGGGCGGTAACGTCGAACGACTCCATAACGTACGCGCTTTTGGGACGTGCGTTGCCCAGGCGCTCTAGGAACATTTGGGTGTTCGTGAGATGGGCTGGTATGTGTTTAAACAACTGGTTGAGGATTAGATTTATAAACCAAGCAGTTCTATCCGTAGGCTCGTCTACACAACTGATGATGGGTATAACTTTAAAGGTGGAGGGGTCAGTAGACGCCAAATCATCAGCGGATCTTAACTTATGGGTTTTGATAAGTAAGTATAAGGCGACATGTCGGGACTTCGATCTTAAGATGCGAAATGTCTGCTGGTTTTAAACCTGCTGCGCTTGCCACTTTGACCCATTCGTTGTTCAGTTTTCGATTTTGACTCCCGAATTCCTTTTCCCCTTTTTCTGAATCTTTGTTGATTTTGAAGTAGGAGTCAGTATCCTTACGCTCGAATCAAAAACATCAGCGCGTAAAACTCTTGAAGCGTTTTGGATCAATTCAAAAAATTGAAAAATGTACTGCAAGGAGGAGTGTCATGTCATCACGCGTCACCTGGCGCCTTACCTCAAGCTGATCGAATGGCCTGACCCGGGCACAGTCCTCGCCCATGTGTTATTCTGTGTTGTTGCTCTCCACCAAATAACTGGAGTACTTGCAACGACTAAACGGTGGGTGTTTAAATGAAGGTGTTTCTTATGCGAATGCAAATTTATTTGTTAAGCTTTTATCTACTAGGGTTATGAAAGTGTTTGGCTGAGCAGATCGCATCTCAATTTGACCTTTCCAGGCTCTGAAGAAGGCGAAACCGTCGAAATGTCGGCTATTGTACCCTAATAAGTTCTATATTACCAACTTCGTGTCGCTTATTGAAGAAAAACATCGATTTATCAATCAGTGCCGAGGTTGAAAGAAAGTCGGTCTTGGGAATTACTCGTCTTTTTCTGTGGCTAACTTAAGTAGAGAGACGAAGCCTTGTTAAAAATGAAAGATAGGACTATTGCTAGATGTAGGTGCACGATTCCTAGATGGTCAATCCGTCGCTTAGCGTTCAACTTCTCAGCCGAGAATCGTTGATGACACTATAAACGACGGACGTTTTTGTCTAAAGAGTCACATTTAGGCTTATAGAAAGCCGACTAGAACATTTTCATCAGAATTTTTCATATTGCAGGACCTACTTCTCAAGTAGAATATTTACTCTGGTCTGATCACTGTGCTATGCAGTAGATGTACAACTTGCAATAATGGAAATGACTCGAAAGAGTCACCTTTGCTGAGAAAGAATTGTGCTCAAGTGAAATTTACTGAAATCGAGACTTCATGGAAATCTTACATGGTGCTGAGCAACATTCTGATGATACGTCGTGGAGAATTCGTTGTGCGTATATCCGATGTTGAAGTACTGAGGTGGAAACGATCGATAGTCATTCCGTACGTGCTCACACTGAATACATAAACTTCGTAACAATAACGAGCATTAATAAATGTGATTGTAATAAATATCACAACTAGTTGTTGAATAGAACAATCTGTGAAAGTTCATGACAATGGCGAATTTAAAAAGTAAACCGTAGACATAAATCCATGGAGAATTAGGATCAAACGAGACCAATGTTTGACATTCTAAATAATAAACTGTAGGCAACCAAGTCTTGAAAATTCCACCCCTCGTTCCCAAAATTGAAGAGCGAGCATTCTAACCAAACCCAATCACATCTGTGAGGAATAAAGAATTCAAATTTCGATTCTAGGCAAAGTCGTCTTTTGTAATATTGGTTGCAACTCATCAGTGTTCCTAGAGTTCTCAGTATTAGGAACAAAATCAAAGCATTACTGGAAAGTTGGGTAACTGGCGAAAGTCGCATTGACTGCCTTCAGCTTCATCTTCTCCCTCGAGATCTTCTTCGTCTGTTGCCTAAAATGCAGTGCAGAATTTTAACAGCTTTTACCAATACCTGCTTCCTATCCTTAACACTTATGAAGTCTCACTGCGTTTTCAATAGTTTATAAAGAAGTACGCATTTCCTCCTAAATTTATTACAACGTTGCAAAAAATAGACATATAAATGAGACAAGTAGCTCTGAAACCTTAACGTTACGTGGTTTGTAAGTACGAAGAAAATTTCCTGTGCTAAATTCTACGTTGTGACCCGGCTGAACCGAGTGAATTTTCTGATGAATAACTACGATTTCGAAATAGCTGTGCAAAATTTTCTCATATCCTGAAATAATTTTTCTCATCACATGCAGCTTAGATTCAGCACTGCGCTACCGTACCTCCGTTTTCCTCCTCGCGAACATCTCGTGGCTCCCTCCCTGCCGTTTGCGACTGTAGTACATTTTAATATTAAGAACAGGGCACTTTCTATTGCTGAAGATTCCTGGAATTCGCTCTATATTTTTGGTTATGCCAACACTTAAGACCAGATAGGCTCATATTTCGAATTCCACACAATGTTAAATGTCAAGCTCCGACGGACGTCGGACGATGTGTCGTCGCATTGCCTATTGCTTATATCTATCTTAGTTCATGCAGTTGTTTACAGTGAAGTATCTTTGAGATGGGAACATATTGTGGCCTATAGTAGGTAAAACTTGAAACAATAAAAACAATTCCAACAGTTTGTAAATTGAAATGATTAGTCTTGAAACTTCAATTCTGCGTGAACGCAAATCAAAGCCAGTAGCTTCAGTCTACATGGAAAGTGATTTTTATACAGGTGACAACAAACATTAAACGTTCAATGATATCTGTCGATTCTACCAGCTTTTATCAACCAGGAGTGCTCCCTTTTCAAGGGAGAACACTTATGACAACTAGAAGTTGCAATTGTGGTGCGCTGTTTAATGCATTCCCTCCAATGGAAATTAAACAGTGCAGTCTCATCCACAGGATACTCAAGTTGGTCTACTTCAGTACATATTTCGTTTTGCTACACACACTTAGGACTTTCATGATCATCTACGCTTGCTAGCACTTTTTCCTCATTTCGTCGTCTTGCTGCTATCACACGCAGAAGCAATCGAGTTTGAATACGACTTCCACTGCAAACTTCTCCCATTAATTCATCAAATGCTAGTGAATTATGATTTCTCTGGTAGAACAACATAACCGAGCCAGCTCATCACCATTGACCTTTGTTGAGTGAAGGAGGGTTTAGTGGCTTGCAACCTGCATTCCTCGAGGAAGACAGCGAATCCTGCAGTCATCCAACGGCCAGGGGATGTAACAAGCCGAATTCACTTGGCTCGAAATGGGGGCCACTAATATCAACTTCTTATGTGTGACAAACGATTGAACAAATCTGGAGAGCGGTTTGGTGCAGGGAACTTAAATGAAATCCAGGTAAACTTTTTGAATGCGTCAATCTGCTCGTGAGAATTGAGCTGTAATATTCTGTTATTAAAATGGCCTTCAACAGTTTTCTGGATGTTGAAAATTTTCTAACTACCAATTTTCGGGATAAGTCTAAAGAAGCACAACTAAAACTTTCGCGTTCTAGTGCCGGCGATGACGAACAGGATTGGGTTTATCTTTATTTCTCGACGAGATATGAGACTGATTGCAGAAAACCCCTTTGATCTTATTCGTTCCCGTACAAATAGCCAGATTTTCCACAATGTTGATGAAATATTTGCAAAATATGGACCCCAAGTCAGATATTATTCACGACACTACTGAAGCCATCGCTCTGCCTCCCTGTCAGACAGTGTGTTTACCCTAACAGTGTTATCAACAATCACCCAAGATCTTCGCCGGAAAACAATACACCTTTTCTCTATAAAGTTGAATTGACATCAGCAGGATGAACAGGGAAATCGAAGGGAAGTGATCCTAATGTGTGAAAGATCTAGATGATCCTGCTCGATATAATTAGTCAAAAAGACAACTTCAACTATCGTTTTATTCGTAAAATGTGCTCCACAATTTCCTTACGACGTTCATGCTACCGACCATGATGGAAGCCATGGCAGAAGCCCAGCCAAGAAGAATTCCGGTAGGTGTTCTACTGCATAGATCACATCAAAACTATACCCTTGATACGTACTTTATACTTGAATGGCTCCTCCTCACTGGTTCTGCGGACCTCAGCATAATCTCCACTACTCGGAGATTTGCTGGTTAAGCCATTGTGGTTCCCTGAAATCCCGAGGTCACCCTGGCCAAAGTCTGCCCCAGGTCTTCACCACCACAGGCAGTCCCAGTCCTTGTGGATCAGAGGAAGATTTGCCACCATGGCACTTTGACACCAGGACGATGGTGGATCCTGGTATTAGTTTACTCTTAACTAGGCTTCCTGATAAAAACGCCGGACTCCTTCTCAGCTTGGGAGACCCTCCAGAGGATAAATTCCCCGCTGTACATCGCTGTACAACACCCGGAAACACATCCCAGCCACAATGAGGTGGTAAACCGTTGGTAGGTAAAAGTATACCCAGGGTCGTTAAATTCTGCTAGAAATAGCAATGGCGTATTACCACAAACTTTGCCGACTATGAAAAAGCGGCAGCGTTATTCTATTTGCTTCCGCGGACAAATTTGGCTTGCCCTACATGACTACTCTAGCGAATTATCATCGCAATTGCACCACGGAAATCCAGGTGTTTCATCGACTTCTTACCATTCTCAAAGAGAACGGGTGCGCTAGGGCTAAAAAATACCGCCAAGCAGTCAGCACCAGTGTTGAAGAGACAATGTCCAAATAGCTAACGATTGCACCGCGTCTTAACCAGAAGAAAACTCGAGTCGTATAAGCCCATTCAACCTGTCCGTAATTCTTTTATTACAGAAACCACATCGCATGTGTACCAAAGACGTTCAGGCAATAACATGAAAGAGAAGTTGCACAGAAGTGAATAGAGCGGTATGGGATGCGTTCGAGTGTTTCAGAGAAGAATTGATCATCTAAAACTTTTAAGGTCCCATGGTCATTTTTCCGTCTCTTTTTCGATTCATCTGGCACTCTCCTGAGACAGGTACATGGACTAACGCTGCAATCATGTCGTTAAAAATTCTGACTAATACGCGAAGAGGTCCAGAAGAACATTTTCTCAAATATAACTGTTAGCTACAGTATCAAACAGAATCCATGTGAGAAATAAGAATCACCTGATGAGAAAGTAGAAGGCAAACGTATGAAAGGAGAGCAGTATAGTGAGCCTGAAGAGGATTCAAGCGTTCACATAAGCAACTACCTGTAAGAGTAAGGGACTTATATTTGGCTCACATGAACGAACTATACTTGCGAATGGATATTGTCCGAGAATCACGAAATAACTCGAAAGACCGACTTTCTATAAACCTCGGCATAGATAGTTGATATATTTATTTATGCGATCTCATAAACTGATCTTCTTAAGCTGACGCGAGGTTGGTACAGATCTTCGTTGTCGTTGTTTTTGATGTTATTGAACGATGGCTGACGTTTCGGTGACTTCGCCTTCCTCAGAGCCTGGACGTACTTTATGTTAGAATACTTTTTATTATTCGGTGGAAAAGAAGGTTAAAGTATTAATGAAGATCAAACTTTCAAACAGACGCCATATTGAACAGAAACACCACTCACCGTGATGTTACATGCGGGACTGGCCCACACGTAGTTCACGTGGAGTCGCGAGCAGGACACGCCCCGGTGTCAAAATATCATTTTGAAATAGGGCGCCAGGTCACGCGTGATAGTGAGGCATTCGTCTTTCCGGTTTATCTTTGGATTTTTGAAATTTATCCAGAACTCCTCAAGAGTCTTGAGCGTTGACGTTTTTGATTCGTACGCTAGGATCTGGGTAGTCACTTAAAAATCATCGGCTTTGTGCTTTTGTGCCCTATCTGTACCTAGAGGAGCGCTTCGACGAATTTCCACTTCTCCATACAGATGTTTTATGCAGACGCAAAGCGGTCTGCCCATTTCCAGAAAGTATTCCTCGCCGCATGCCTCCTCGCAGTTTTCCTCGCATACATGAGATCAAGTATATTATACCTAAACTCAAGTAATCCCCGTCAATCCCGTTAGGACAGATCATACAGTTTTCTGAGCTGCACAAACGATCATAGAGACGGTTTCGAACGAACTGGCGGCGTAGGGTATTGGGTGGGATGTCAACAACCGTTACATAATTTTCAAGACCACTTTTTCTTAAGCACTTTTAATGGCGTGACTTACTTAATTTGATATGAAGGGCAGCTTAAGGGAGATCCTACTTTCGTCTGAAATATTATTTTGGGAAACCACCCACGTATTCCTCTAACCCGAGTGGCTTCTACTTCGTAGCCATTGGAAATGGCAATTTTTCGTGCCAGGTTTCGCTATTCCTTCCTTTTCTCTTTTCCTGTACACAAATTTTTAGCCGTACGATAAAATTTACACGAGAAAAACCTACCGAGAACTGGCTTCCATTCTTAAACATCCAAATAAGGCTCTCAGTAAGTGGCTATGTAACAAAATGACATCGCAAGCCAAGTAGTAAAAACATTCTAGTCCACTGCCTCTGCTCTCATCCTTCACACATGAAAAAGCACTTATCAAAGATATATATCAAAAAGTGATTAAGAAAAAGTGGTCTTGAAAATTACGTGACGATTATTGACATCCCACCCAATACCGTACGCCGCCATTTAGTTCGAAACCGTCTCTATGATCGTTTGTGCAGCTCAGAAAACTGTATGATCTGTCCTAACGGGAGAGACGGGGATTGCATGAGTTTAGGTATAATATACTTGATCTCATGTAATGCATGCGGCGAGGAATATATCGGGGAAACGGGTAGACCACTTTGTGTTCGCATAAAAGAACATCTAGATGGGAAAGCTAAAATCCGTTTAAACACCCCTATAGGTACGCATAGGGCACAAAAGCACAACGGCGATGATTTTGAAGTGAATGTGCGGATCCTAGCGCAGGAATCAAAAACATCAACGTGCAAAACTCTTGAGGCGTTTTGGATAAATTTTAAAAATCCAAAGATGAACCGGAAGGACGAGTTCCTCACTATCACGCGTGACCTGGCGCCCTATTTCAAAATGATATTTTGACCCCGGGGCGTGTCCTGCTCGCGACTCCACGTGAGCTACGTGTGGGCCAGTCCCGCACGTAACATCACGGTGAGTGGTGTTTCTGTTCAATATGGCGTCTATTTGAAAGTTTGATCTTCATTAATACTTTAACCTTCTTTTCCACCGAATAATAAAAAGTATTCTAACATAAAGTACGTCCAGGCTCTGAGGAAGGCGAAGTCGCCGAAACGTCAGCCATCGATCAACAACATCAAAAA
This sequence comes from Angiostrongylus costaricensis, assembly GCA_900624975.1. Taxonomy (NCBI): domain Eukaryota; kingdom Metazoa; phylum Nematoda; class Chromadorea; order Rhabditida; family Metastrongylidae; genus Angiostrongylus; species Angiostrongylus costaricensis. The sequence continues at coordinate 9,002 of UYYA01000991.1, read as the reverse complement.
CAACAACGACAACGAAGATCTGTACCAACCACTCGTCAGCTTAAGAAGATCAGTTTGTAAAATCACATAAATAAATAAATCACAAAATACTACTTCATTCGTCATCATACTTGAAACAAGCCACCACCAAGGATGGCGATACCGAAGGAAAGAAGCGAATGGAAAGCATCTTATGAGTCGTCGAACTGAAGTTTCTTCTGACATATTTCAATTTCAGAAAGTTGGGGATTCTTTTTGGCTAGACTTGCACCGGGCTTTGTCGATAGCCACAGTGTCCAATGTAGTTGTTATCATGATGCCGTGAAGAAAGGTGCTCATTTGAGCAAAGAAAGCACAAAGCAATCTTCAAGCAGTCGGCCACTTTAGCGTTCATCTAATTCATACGGCATTCAGTTTTATTTTCAGTTCTCAATTCAATCGTCTTAGAGTTCAAAATCTCATTTTTTTTCTTGTCCAAAATTACGCCTAGTTTTAGCAGAAGTTCGTTATTTGTTGCGAGCAGATCTGCTTCTACTAACTCCTACACGTGGGCAGTAGGTAGGTGGCCGTTTTTTACCCATCCAAGACTCTCACCTTTCCTTAGAGTTGGAACAGTTTTGTAGCCCTAAGTCGTTGGTGGTTTCCAGTTCATATCTAACCTTGGTATTTGAAGCTGCTCTTGCAGTATTTCAAGTTCGTACGTAAAAACGCTTCCCTTATTCGTTTTTCCCTTTATTCCAATTAGGTGAAACAAAAACTAAATTAGCATAAAACGATAAGAAGCTCCGTAACCCTCCCGTAATTCCTCATCTTGAAAAAAAATACAAGTTCGTACCGATATGTTGGCTTGAAAAGTACGCTGCGAGGGTTTTTTCCTTCACTTTGTGCAATGTGTCGACTTGTTTGTGGTGACTTCATGTGTAGACACAAGAGATCATCGGAAGGAAAAAGAAACTCTGGGAAAAACTATGAAAAGTGAATAAGGAGAAGAACTCCATCATAACTGAAAGTTCGAGTAACAGTGTTCCTCTTAGCAAGATGTTCTTGAAAACCAGGTAATACACGTGGTTCGTGTAAGAGGAAGGATATTACAAGCTATTTTATAGCAAGTGCAATAGTAACACAAAACAACTAGAAGTTCACACCAAGTGAAATTTGAAGGTTTGACCAGCGGAGCATTTTGCAATCTGGAATAATTCAATTTCGAAGAAGCTGGTGAAGAGGAAATTTCAAGCAAGCCCGCACAAAACGCGGCAATATGCTTGTTTGCGAAGCAGCAAGACGGGTTACTGTAACTGCATTATTAATGCTTAATTGAATTCGGTGGTGGCTGGCCAGGATAAGTGCAGCGCCCCGTAGTTGGTAAATCCTACTTTGATTGCTCTTCGGAGAATATGCTAATTCAGATACGGTAGTTTATGAGCGCTACTCTACGGAGGACCAGCAGAGCAGTGAGATCATTCCAGGTCTGAAACCAGTGACTACTTTGTTGCAGAAATTCCACACACCTCACTCTAGTAACTGTTTTATAGATTTTGATCTATTTGAGGTTTGGATTTTGACCTATGTGATGAAAAAGCAAGAGTATTCATGAGCCTTTTTGAATACCGTCTACATCTGAATTCGAATCTTTCAAGAAGACATCGATCGACGTTTCAATTTTTTATTATTTTACTTTATATAACCCGTCTTCAAGTCTACTATGCGGATCCCAGCACTTCTCACACTCGATTCTTTCCACGCATCCATTGTCCATGGGGATCTTCCAACTTTAACGTATGCCTTCGGTTCTGGCTGAGGATTTTCATTTCATCTTGAGTCGTGGAATGCTGGCTGAGAAATTCTCTCTGGAGTCTTGAGATAGACAGGCTGAAGCGCTCCCAAATGGGTTGCAAAAAGTGATTCTTTCCAGACAAATCCGGTACCTACCCCGCAGAGAGCAGGGATAGAGGCTTGGTTGACCGGAGCGGAATCGAACTAACATCATGCTCGTGATGACGGACATCACTACCACTGTTCTATCCGTCCCTTTATAACATTTTTATCCTCAATTATAAACAATAAATTGCAAGTATTTTAATTTGTTGCTGTATTTATTTGGTAGCCACTGTTTCTGCTTTGACAGAAATTCAAGAGAATCCTTCGAAGAACTAAATAGTTAAAAATGGACTAGCGCTTATTGCAGCCTTGAAGACTAAAAGCTGTCCGTCTTTCTGTTTGGGGTCAACCTCTCTGAGACGAATATTTGAGGATATGCATAATTATAAACCAATCTGACGACGTCCGTAAATCTCTTCATCCTTTCACTGGCCACGCCCTCACAATTTCGAGTAACTGCAGCCAATAGTATAGCTATCAGGGGCAGTAGTAATACGCAATTATGCAGCTCTAATTCTCTACTTTCTAGAGAAACCACTAAATCAGAAAAACTAGGTGAAAGTAAATATCAGAGAAAGTTGCTAAAGTTCAGCATAAATTTTCGCTTTGCAATATGAAAGCCTCACTTTGGACAAGTATTATTATCTACGAGTCTATGGGCGGGTTTCATTCTCAAGCATCCGTTTTTCTTATTTCAAACAGGGCTGCAATTACAATTATTAAATACAATGTTGTAACTTGTTTCCAGCACGCACGGATCGATGTATTTAATGAAACACTGAAAGGCAACGTGGTTGACGATAGAGAGTTAATCGTGGACCAAAAGCTACCTTTGTTTCCTTGTTTCAGCTTTCAAGAGCATCGATGATTAATGAAAAGAACGAGGTAAACCCGATTCCGTGCCCACCTTTTCGACGACACCATAGTTCTTGTCTTAACGTATGTGTCAGAAAGCTGGTTGCTACGTAAGCAGGATGAAAGATCACTCAGCGTTATTGAACATGCATTCGAAAGAAAGATGCTGGGAATAACACTTGTCACATAAGTAAGCGAAGGGATCCGAAGCTCCGACCTGAATCAACGTTAAAAAATCAAGGATGATATTCTACGCACCAAACTGTCGAAGATAAGGTGGGCCGGAAACGTAATGCACATGAACGACAACCGATGGACAAGAACCGTTAGTGAGTAGATTCCTCAGGATGTTAAACGCACTTCAGGAAGCCAGCACGCGATAGGAGAAATGGAAGATCTACTGGCGCTTGCCTGAGTCAACCTACAGGTGATACAGGTGGTCGATAACTTCTTGTCCCTAACATAGCTGGGTTTCATTCAGAGAGCAGACAGCTTGCTACCACTGCTTACTGCCAAAGAAGATTGATGTTTTCTCAAGGTTTTGATTTTTTGTCAACATTAGTCGTATGCTGTCTTTACGTCGAATCAACGCTTTCGGAGTTTTTGCTGTCTACGCCTTTACCATCCGTTCTTTTCCCTCATCCCTCTTTCTTTCCTCATCTTTCCAGCTATTGTTTTGCTTCCACTTTGGTGGTCTGTTATTTTCTGCATTGTCATCCTATTCTCTGTGTTCTTCGTCTCCCTTTTTCTGTTATTTTTTCCATCAAATTGGCCACATTTACTCCTTTGCTCTCTCTCTTTCCGTTTTCTCTTCCTCTCTTTCTCTCTCCTTCTCGTAATCGCTATGTTCGTTTATCAATCGTATTCTAATAGTTCCTTTTAAAACCCTTTCATTAAATGCCTTCTGACGACAAGAAACAGTTCTTACAAAAAATGGCGCGTAGATCATAAATATTCGTGATGTGAAAATTTATTTATTTATGCTTGTTATCACTCATTCATTGCCCACAAAGATCATCAGATTGTCGTTCATGGTTCGGCCTTCAGTAAAGGATGTCGTTGCTTTTATGTGTCGTTAAATGCTGGTGATGATGACTGTCTCTGGAATGGGGATAGCTCTAGCACTCTCAGCATTTTGCTCCAGGAGGTTTCCGGCTCGTGGAAGCGTAGAGTGGTAGAGAGAAACCTTTTACCAATTTGCTGAGCAAGGATGGATTGAAGGCATAACTGACTCAGTGTTCAGTCGAATGGAAGAAGATTGGTATATTACTACGTGACATCAACAGCCATTGCACCTCATGAAAAACGGGAATTTAGCTATTAGATGCCTCCCTATCTCTTTTCTCATGCTTTTCCTTCTGATAGAATACAGAACTTTCACTGTTTCATTTCAATCCTAGCTAGAGAAACTGTGTAGAAGCTGGCGAAATAATAGTGTAAGAAAAGATGTTCAATGTCCGGTTTATTAGTTAATACCGGATTCTCATACTCAAGTGATTGATGTTCACGAAACAAAAGGGTTCAGCTGGTGCTCTGCTAGTTTGGCATACATTCACCTTAAATATCCAAGTAGTCACCACAAGTATTCACCGGCTTTTTTGAATCGATGGGTGGCCTCCTATTTGGCGTTCAGGTTCATTGCAGGATAGCAGAAGTGATTTCTGATACGGTCTGTTTGTAGTTTCCAAATAGAAATGTCAAAGTTAGTGTCTCAAGCAATTTCAACGCTGAAATAAACCACCGCTTTACATCACATGCCGACACTATGAAGAATTACTTAGTCACAGTGACGAAATAGGGATTAGGGAGAGTATTTGGAATATATATCGACTACTAATCTCCACTATCGTCCTCCCAATATTATATAAACTTTATCGTTATCGATTCAATGTGATTGAAATCTTGCTTTAGCGTTTTCTCTGTTTGGTTATGGAGGTGTTTGGCCGAATAGATTGCTTTCAACTTGACCTTTCCCAGGTTCTGAGGAAGGTGAAATCTGCCAAACGTCAGCTTATTCGTGAATAAAGAATAAAATAACACCTCGCGTTTGCTCAACAAGAATACGAATTCTTTGATATTACTACTTCACAAAATAAACGTATCTCTTAGATTTTATGGCAGGTAACGGACAACGGCTGCTGCCGGAACATTGCATCATATCACATTTTTGTACCAAATCAGTTCACTTTACTGCTTTAGAAATCGTGGAAGTGTGCTGTTGCGCACAACACGCAAGGCTTTCTTGAAACGGCCGTCCTCAACGAAAGTCCATCGGAATTGAACGAGGAGCCATGCGGTACGATTTTAATAATGCGCAAACCTTTTAGGAAATTCATTGATAACCAAAAAAGCAGGAGTTCTAACCGTTTTCAATAGTTACGCTTGCATTGGTCTTGGCGAAAAAATCTATTGATCTAGAATCCACAGCAACTGCAATCGTAAATGGTGGTGCGACCGACGGGAGGTGCCCGGTTTGCGAAGATGTGTGTAAAAGAGAGCCATATAATTGAAAAGCTTAACCTTTTTTTACGGTAAGTATGTTCGTTCAAAAAGCAGATTTTCGACGTTAAATAGGGCCCTTTATATCGCATTAATTCAGATGAGATGGTCTTCGGGATCGCGTGGTTGAGGAACGGCTTCTTCTTAAAAATGAAGAGAATTCTCAAATTTTCGGAGGAGTGCAACCACTCGTGAACTTTCACGAGAGAATTTGTGAAAAGCCAGGAAAGCTAACTGAAAAGTGGCATGAGAATATGAGCAATGTGGTTACGGTAAGTGCTCTAACCACATAAATCCTGAAAGACGCGTTTTCCTCTTTTCACTTCTTTCCAAATCTGGGCAGACTATGTCAGTAACAACCACTTAAGTCTGTTACATACTTTTTAAAGCAAATATGTTGGCCGGGCGGCGGGACATCATTATGAAACAGCTTAAAAACCCTTCCATCACTTTCTATTTACAAATTTCGCCCATAACTTCGCCGTTTCTAAAACGATAGACATTCTGAACACCAGTGACAAACTGGTTCGAAGCATGGAGGATTCCTAGGGAACGGCACAGAAAATAATATTACATAATATCAATGTAGATACAAATGAAATTCCACTAAAATTTTGTACAATTTTATATTACTGGCAGCCATTAAGATGTCTGCTGCAATTTTATATACAAATTGTGGAGAAGTGATGTAGAATATTATCAAATGTCTATAGGAGGGTAAAGGATAAAGGATAAAGCTCTCGACGTTGATCAATCCTTGAGGGATGCGCCATGCATTCGACTTCAACAAGCATCCTTGGAAGGGATCGAATGTATATCTAGCCTTTACAATGACTCACCGTGGACTACCATTGTATGGTGTGTTGCAGGACGCTTGTCCGTGAAATTTACACATATATTAGGAATTATGAAAGCTTTGTGTAAAATCGAAATGACGCCTTCCTTAAGCAAAATCAGACAGTGAATGAATCATTAAATAAAATTTATTGTAGATCTGGACAGAATCCTTCGAAGACCACCGACGGATTTATTCGTCGCACGCCAACTATTGCAACAGTGCAGTAGAGGTGCTGAAAAATGCTTGTGAGGAAGACCCGAAGCTAAAAATTCATCGAGGTAGGTCTGCTTTAGAACGTTTGAGAAATAATCTCCGTGCAATTTATGTTCTAACCGATTTGCTATAAAACAATTTTATTAAGAGCCAAGAGAAAAATGGATTATCTGAACGACAACGCGTTCTGAACATCACGGTCGCACCGGCGCAACACCTTCCGAGAGGAACTCTTCCTTAAGAGGATGAGATTTGACATCCTACGTTTAACACTGTGACAATCCCCTACAATAAAAATTCATGAGATATGTCAAAGTTTGCGACTTTATAGCCTACATATATCTCCACTTTTATCGGAACTAAAGGTTTACAGGTAGAATAAAGTGCCACAAAGAAAAAACCTGCTGGAAAATTTTCGAAAAAAGACATTCTGTGAACTTTAGGTACAATGTTGCAGTAGAGTTAGAACAGAATAGGCTTGCATAACATGAAATCGTAGTAATTCGTTTTGTCTAAATTAACCTTATTTTTGCACGAAAAGGGTGTAAAGTCAACTTGCTTTGGTGAGCCAATGCTTCGATACGAACCATTGAACGGTCCCATAAAACAGAATCCCTTGAATCTACTAAACTTGAGAACGTATTCTAACTTAAGACTAGGCAATTCTTTCGGGATTTCTTTTCATTTTTGCACTGAGCCACCTTTGTTCCCGACCACCATTAACGTAGTTTAGCTATTAGATTAACCTATTTCGCCAAGGTAATGCAACTCTTCAAACCCCTTCAAATTCCACATACATGAAATCTTGTGAAAAATCAGTAATAGGGATCTTTCACAGCATTAATGTCTTGAGCGGTCCATAAAATTGAAACCCTTGAAACTATTAAATCTGAGAACGCATTCTAACTTAAGGCTAGGCATGTGCTATGTTGTTGATTTTTGTTACATGGTGTTGATAGAGTTGGTAGAGAAATCACATTCGTAAAATTCTTAAAAACGTTTCAACGGACTGGCGAGCGAGAGGAGCGAAAGACAAGCGCGATGAATTATTCCTAGTCGACCACCTTTACTATGGTACCGTATTCAGTGTTAAGTAACACTGCACTAATCTACACAGAAACATATTTTAGTTTGTAATGGGTCTGCAGAACACCATCACAGAGGAATCTAATACCGGTTAGACATCGGGCGACGTAGCGCGTCCTCAGGCTGCCGATAAGTATTTACGCACCAAAACCGAATTAATGCTTCTCAGAGGAGCAAGTGGATCAAGGAGATGGAGTCTGTTTCTGCTGCGTTAAGTTGACACCTACGTTATGCGTTTATGACTATGTCTTCATACAAGCGTGCATGGGTGTGTTCTCGCTCATGCGGATTGAATTCTACGGATGAATTCGACTAAAAGCCTGAAATCAAGTAACCGGGGAGTATTTGGAAGGCACAATAAGTTCCCTGTCTGCGGTGAGAGAAACTGGCAGGCTACCTGTGAGTATCCCCAACCCCTACGTTTAGAATCCGGTAAGCTATACGTGGATGTCAAACGCTAAACGGTAAGAAAAACAGGCCTCATTCCCCTGACTCGAAAAAGCCTCCGATTCAGCAGCGTTGGGTAGAACCAGTAAGGAAAGGCTGCTAAAATCTAAGAGAACTTCTAGACTGCCTAAATCGCAAAGGACTAAGGTGACGTTCGGTATCTACAGTGCACGCGCACTTGCATCTGACTCCTCGAAAGAGGACTTAATTGTGCAGGCAAGAAGAATTAGGAACGACGTTATCGGGCTGTCCTAGACGAGAACACGTCATTCGACGCCGTCCATGACACCAAAGGAGAACTGTTTTTCGGAGCAAGAGAGAATAGAGAAATCGGTGGCGTCGGGATTCTCGTCAAAACGAGTTTGTCCGTGAACATTGATCCATTAGAACAACTAACAACCAAACTCTGACGTTTACGGTTGAGGAGATGTGGGCCAATACCGGCTTTCATAATCTTCGTCGTCGATGCATCAACATCAAGTATGACGAAGACGACGTCGAAGCGTTTTTTTATGAACCTGGACAAGTTCTACCGAGAAGATTTTACATTCTTTAACGTCGTCATAGGAGATTTTAAAGCCATGATTGGGTCAAGAAGAACGCCTCCGAACCCATGGACTAGAATGGAACGACTAAGGTGAGCGGTTCTCTGAGTTTATCATGACGAACAAAATCAAGTCTCCTAGAGCAGAGGACCAGAGAAACCGCGTCACACAAGTAAGAGAACGGATGCGAATCTCCAAGCTGTGTCAACGATGAAAAATCGAAGATGCCGTTCTTTATGCCAAACAGTCGAAGATAAAGTGGGCCGGACACGTAATGCGTATGAATGACAATCGATGGACAAGAGCCGTTAGTGACTGGATTCCTCGGGATGTCAAACGTACTGCACGAAGGTTACCGACCCGATGGTCAGAGTTCTCCACCAAAACCCTAGAAAAAGGAATATAATGCTCAACGAATTCCTAGAGCGAGTGGAACCCACTGGACCACTCTTGAACGCGACATTGAAAAACAGATTTGCAGGCGCCTGCTGGAGTCACTCGACGATCAGTGGAACAAAAGATGATGCAGGTGATGGAAGTGATCATATTTTAATAACTCGAAAGACCGACATTCTATGAACGTCGGCATAGATAGTTGGTATATTTATTTATGTGATCTTATAAACTGATCTTCTTAAGCTGACGCGAGGTTGGTACAGATC